>CM076580.1:1313882782-1313998724 GCA_034641835.2 Pinus albicaulis | reverse complement strand
TAGAGGTATCAACTATGCCAAAAACAATGATCTTCAAGTTTCCCTCTTCTTGAGAATGCAACAAGATGATGAGCTTAGTGGAAAGAAGTCGCCTTCACTAAGTGGGCCCGCAGGCTATTTTTGGCGCAAAGTCTATTTTTAGACTATGTCTATTTTTAGACATATGGATCATGTTCTATGAGTTGCAGGATGCTATTTGTGGATGGTTGGTCAAGTCGGAAAAAAATAGATGGACTTCTATTTTTATACATACTGGGCGGAATCTATTTTTAGATTGCCAGTCTAAAAATAGATATGTCGAATATTATTAGCTCTTAATAATATTTGGACTCTAAACATTATCTTATTCTCTTGGACTTCAGTTAAGTGCACATATGTGGCACAGGAGCTGACAGAAGGAATTATGCTATTCCTGAGGGTTATGTGGAGCTATTGCATGGATACTTCAGTTAGAACTCATGTGACAGAGTTTGGTGGAGTTGATTGAGGAAGTTAGTGGAGTTGTATTCAGTTTAACTAATCTAAACATAGTTGAGCTATTTGTATTCAGTTTAACTAATTGATACAATTAGTGAGAGTGGTGTGAATTAATTATTAAGTAATTCACTAATTATAAACTCATTAATCAACTAAAGAATGCATCAGTTAACTTCAGTGCATGGACAGTTTCAGTGGAGACCAGTGCAGAAATAGGTGAAAGAGCAGGTTAACTATCAGTTGTGACTATACTGTTGCTATTTGCAACACACAGATAGGTGGAGTAATCAATGAGGATTACGCAGTTCAATCCAGGTGGTTTATCTATATAAAGAGACCATCCCATAGCATTGAAACACGCAATTGAGGTTGGCTATCAAGTGGCTAAAGGTTGGAGCATGAGTTTTGCTAGATCTAGCTTGATAGTGTGTAGCATGGGAGGTAGTGCATGAGAGCTTGCAAAGAGCTTTGTACTATGATTGCTACATGATCTCCATGGCATGTATAATATACAGATAGTTGGGGGTTTTCAGCTTTAAGCTTTCCCATGAAATACTGTGTTCATATGTGTGAATTTTTATGGCTTTAATGTGTGCATGCAATTGATTTTATTTCCGCATGTGATGATCAATGGTAGAAGAGATTCTATATTATGCATGAAGCTAAAATAGTGTGTGATCAGGAGAATCTCGGTGAATAATATATCAGTTATTCAAATTTCTACATGGTATCAGAGCGATATTGATCATTGGAGCAATTGCAAAACATTGAAGCGGTTGAGTTTTGTGCTGGTGGAATTCGAATTTGCAGCAGTGTTTTCTTGGTGTCGGAGTTGAGATGTCTTTCAACGGATTGCGATTGGAGTATGCCCTTGAGGGCAGCTCGAATTATATTGCATGGAAGGACAGGATGGAGGCGGTGCTGGATGACAATGGGTTGAAGGAGTTCATAGATGCAGAAATTCCAAAGCCTACTTCTACTGATGCTGCCGTACTTGACGCATGGCAAAAGAAGACAGCAAAGTGTCGAAGGATTCTGTTGGAGGGCATGAAGGATCACATAGTGTCTAGCCTTCATGGTAAGGCTTCTCCATTCTTGATGTGGAAAGCCTTGACAGATTTATTCCAAAGCAAGAGCGACCAGAGGAAGTTGGCGCTCAAGGATAAACTCAGAAACATAAAGATGGAGAAAGGCAACAGTATGCCCAAGTACCTCACGAAGTTCGCCCAATGCAGGGATGAGCTAGGAAGTGTGGGGGTGACTGTAGATGATGAGGACTTAGTGAGCTTGGCTCTCCTTGGGCTTCCGAAGAGTTGGCATTCCTATCAGGACTCTGTCAATGGTCGGGAGAAATTGCCAGTATGGGAGCGACTTTGGTCGGATCTTGTGCAAGAGGAGATAAGGCAGAGTACCAGGGATGGATTGTCATCAAAAAAATATGATGAAGAGAATTGCGCTTTGACTTCCAAAGAAAATAAGGGGAAGAGCAAGAAATCTTCTCAATCCGGTGCGAAAGGCAAGAAGCAGGACATGTCCAAGGTGAAGTGCTTTCACTGTCACCAACACGGACATTACGCCACAAATTGTCCACAGAAGAAGAAAAATAAGCAGGCTGCTGGGACTGCAGCTAGAGAGGCCTTAGCCTCGCAGTTTGAGCTAGATTTTTCACTGATCTCATGCTTGGTCTCAAGTATGACGGGATCAGTGTGGTTTCTTGACAGTGGTGTGTCTTTTCACATGACAAGAGATCGAGATTTGTTTACTGATTTGGATGAGAAAGATCTTGGAGTGCACATCGAGATGGGCGATGATGGTAGATATAGTGCGATCGGTATCGGTACCATTTCCTTTGAGAGGGAGTCTAGTAAACCCTTCGTATTGAAGGAAGTGATGCATGTTCCAGGATTGAAGAAGAATCTCATCTCTGTGGCAATGTTAGAAGACAAGGGATATGATGTTGTCTTTAGCGAGGGAAAGGCTTTCCTAAGCAGTAAGGCAACTAGTGAGACCCAGAGGATAGGGGTTCGAGTTAAGAACATTTATCAATTGTAGGTAGATGGTTACGTAGCAGTGGCAGGCAAGGCAGAAGGAGTGGTGAGCCAGGATGATGGCGAGTTGTGGCACCAGCGATTGGGCCACCTTCACCATGGAGATTTGAAGATACTGCAACATATTTCTACTGGGCTTCCTAAGGGTACTCTTGCGTACTCAGATCAGTGCAAGGGATGTACCTTGGGCGTTGTGAAAAGCCACCTTTCACGAGAAGGATATCCGCGCCACGACGATCCTTAGAGGCCACACCAGAGACATGTGTGGACCTTTCTCAGGAGCTTCGGATAGTAAAAAGCAGGTATTATGTGATATTTGTTGATGATTTTTCTCGTAAGTCCTGGATCTTCTTCATGCAGAAGAAGAGCAAGACATACTCAAAGTTCGGTGAGTTCAAGGCACTGGTTGAGAAAGAATCGGGGAAGCAGGTGAAGGCTCTAAGGAGCGAAAATGGTGGTGAATTCATCTCTGGCGAATTCAAGGACTTTTGCGACGCAGAAGGGTCGAAGGCTCATAGCACCTCATAACCCACGGCAGAATGGGGTTGCTGAGCGGAAGAACAGAACGATCGTGGGTGCTACATGGGCGATGTTGCATGATCAGGGCCTACCCATTCACTTGTGGGCAGAGGCATGCAATACTGCAGTATATGTGCAAAACCATTGTCCTCACAAGATACATGGCATGAGTACACCCGTAGAGGCGTTTTCTAGTAAGAGGCCTAATATTTCCCATTTGAGGATTTTTGGTTCACCTGGCCCATTCATGTGAAGGATACGGGGAAAGGCTGGAGTCAACATGAAGGTTGGGGTTCTTGTAGGGTACTGGCAGTCGCCCCACAACTATCGTGTGTATTTTCAGAACAGTCGAAAGACTGATAACGAGAGGGATATCCAAAATTCGGGTTAAAGCCATGAAGTGTTCGCTTGAGAGGGAGCCACACTTGCATGTAGATGAGGAGCTATTAGTTCCTAAGGATGAGCCTCGGGATGTGGATCAACCACAAGAGGAGGTTCATGGAGTGGAAGAGACCACTCATGCAGCGCCAACCATCGGAAGGTGGTGCAGCACTACGAAGGCGACGTAGCTCAGAATCACGAAGAAGATTGTAGGAGCACCTACAGCTCGCGCAGATAGGACAGTCACGACCGATATACGATTACACTAACGCTCTTGTGACAGTATGTATGCAATCATTGAGAATATCTCTTTCGAGGAAGCTGTGGAGGGTCCCGCATGGGTAGATGCCATGGTGGAAGAGTATGATTCGATTGTCAGAAACAGTGCATGGGATATTGTCCCAAGGCCGGAAGGGAAATCAGTGGTGGCTTCGAGATGGATCTACAAAGTGAAGCAAGCAGCTGAAGGGAGTGTGGAGAAGTACAAGGCAAGATTTGTTGCCCGAGGTTTTCACAGATTGAGGGGATCTATTATGAGGAGACTTTGCACCTGTCGCAAGGTATTCTTTCATATGGACGATTCTTGCTCTCTCGGCGCAGATGGGGTGGAACATTCATCAGATGGATGTGAAGACTGCGTTCCTCAAGGGGGTGATTGAGGAGGAGGTGTACATAGAACAACCCGAAGGTTTCGAGATCTTCAGCAGCGAGTCGCATGTGTGCAAGCTCAAGAGAGTGTTGTATGGGTTGAAACAAGCACCTCGTGCTTGGTACACACGGATAGACAGTTATTTCACCAGACTTGGATTCTCCAAGAGTGAGACGGATCCTAACCTATACCAAATTGTGGTGGAGGGTAAGTTCTTTGATCATTGTACTATGTAGATGATTTGATTTTGTGGTGGAGTAATTTGTGACACTCATGCAAAGGCTGATATTTACTTGAAAGGAGTTTGAATGAAGGACGGGCCTCCCTTCATTATTTCCTGGGATTGGAAATTTGGCGGCGGAAGGATGGACTATTTGTGTCTCAAGGCAAGTATGCCCGGGAGATACTGGAGAAGTTCAACATGCAAGGCTGCAAGCCTATCGACACTCCTCTTCCTGGTGGTTGGAGGAAAGAGGATGCTACATCGACAGAGGTAGTGGATGCCACTGTTTATCGACAGTTGGTTGGTTCGCTCATGTATTTGGTCAATACACGACCAGACATATGCTATGCTATTAACCAGCTTTCACAAGCTATGGTTAATCCAACCAGCTCTTCGGAAGGTAGGCAAGCATGTATTGAGATATCCTCGAGCACATCGGGATATGGATTATAAGTACAGTGATGAGATGAGGTGGCGTAATGGCTTCACGGATGCGAATGAGCGAGGGAGCCCAATAGACAGAAAGAGCACATCTGGAGGGATTTTCAGTATCGGGTCGACAACAGTTTCTTGGTACAGCAGGAATCAAAGATCTGTGGCACTCAGTTCAGCAGAGGCCGAGTATATGGCAGCAAGTTTGGCTGCATGCGAGGCTATATGGATGAGGAAGATCCTGGTCGGGTTGTTCGGTTCATACTTGGATCCTACTGTGATTTATTGTGATAATCATAGTTGCATCAAGCTCTCAGTTAATCAAGTATTTCATGATAGATCTAAACACATTGACATCTAGTATCATCATATCAGAGATTGTGTGCAGCGGAAGGTCATGTTACTTTCATACATTCCTACGGAGGATCAGGATGTTGATATCTTGACGAAGGTGCTCACCAAGAGCAAATTTGAATATCACAGAGGCAGGATAGGTGTTGCAGATAATCCATATCTTGTTGAGAGGGCTGTTGAGAATGCAACAAGATGATGAGCTTAGTGGAAAGAAGTCGCCTTCACTAAGTGGGCCCGCAGGCTATTTTTGGCGCAAAGTCTATTTTTAGACATATGGATCATGTTCTATGAGTTGCAGGATGCTATTTGTGGATGGTTGGTCAAGTTAGAAAAAATAGATGGACTTCTATTTTTAGACATATGGGGCAGAATCTATTTTTAGATTGCCGGTCTAAAAATAGATATGTCGAATATTATTAGCTCTTAATAATATTTGGACTATAAACATTATCTTATTCTCTTGGAGCACTTCAGTTAAGTGCACAGATGTGGCACAGGAGCTGAGAGAAGGAATTACGCTATTCCTAAGGGTTAAGTGGAGCTATTGCATGGATACTTCAGTTAGAACTCATGTGAGAGAGTTTGGTGGAGTTGATTGAGGAAGTTAATGGAGTTGTGTTCAGTTTAACTAATCTAAACATAGTTGAGCTAGTTGTATCTAGTCTATCTGATTGATACACTAGTGAGAGTGGTGTGAATTAATTATTAATTAATTCACTAATTATTAACTCATAAATCAACTAAAGAATACATCAGTTAACTTCAGTGCATGGACAGTTTCAGTGGAGACCAGTGGAGAGGTAGGTGAAAGAGCAAGTGTGACTATCAGTTGTGACTGTACTGGTGCATGAGTTTTGCACCACACATTGATGGAGATGCCAATGAGGATTGCGTAGTGCATACTAGGTGGATTCGAACTCAGTCAGGGCCAATATTCATCAGGGATTGCGCAGTAGAGGCAGGTTAACAGGTGGAGAAGATTGGAGCATGTGTTTTGCTAGATCTGAGCTTGTGTAGTGTGTAGCAATTGGAGATTGTACTGAGAGCTTGTGAGAAGCTTTTTACAATGATTGTTACATGATATCTATTATATAATATACATATAGTTGGGGGTTTTCAGCTTTAAGATTTCCCATAAATATTGTGTTTATATGTGTGATTGTTTATGGTTTTAATGTGCGCATGCGATTGTTTATATTTCCGCAATTAATGATCAATGGTAGAAGAGATTATGTATTATGCATGAAGCTCAAATAGTGTGTGATCAGGATAATCTCAGTGAATAATATAACAGTTATTCAAAATTTCTACACTTTCTTCGTTCTTCTTGATTGCATAAGAATATAACTTTTGATCTTCGTAAACTCAGATTCCTTATTATATTATATAAGATTACTTTGACTGCCTTATCATAGTCTTTCATAAAGGAACTTTTGTGGAGGTTTCAACTATGCCAACAACAATGATCTTCAAGTTTCCTTCTTCTTCACCTTAGCTCTAATACAATGTTGGAAAATCAAGGTAGTTGTAGTTTAATGTCGATTCTCCTTACTTGATAATCACTTGTGATTTTAGTTGAAATTTTATTAATTTTATTTTACTTCTTCATCAAGAAATTATCAAAACATGAAGATCATGAAGCACAAAGAACACAAGAAACAAGCTCCACACCGAGTTAAAACCCCACAACTAGGGAAAACCAAAACAATAATCTTCTTATAGAATCATATAAAAACAATATCTTCAAGACCCAAAGACCAAAGTCAAACCTCCTCCAAGGACCAAGTTAACCCTCCGAATTATCTCCTTGCAAGACAAGACAATGTCTTCCAAAGTCAATGAGAGTCAACTCCTTCAAAGTTTTCTCTAAACAAGATTTTGGCCCTCATTTCATATCTCCAACTTCGGCCTACAATTATCGTCCTTGAAATAGTTGTAGGAACCACTCAAGATGTTTCTGCTCATGTGGATATGAATAAGTATAAATCGAGGGTCTCCTTCTCTTGGTCCTCCTTCTTATCTTCTAGACTTTCACTTTCCTTGTCTTCCTTTTCCTTGTTTGAGATCGAACTACAATGGTGTCTTCAAATGAATCAAATTCATCTCCTTTATTTACCCTTCACTTGTGGTCGAATAGGCTCTTCTAGGCCGACTTGTTATTGACTTCGTGCCGACTCTGATCTTGGAGATCTTCCCAACTTTTCTAGACTCAAAAAATAAATTCTTTTACATGTTAGAACTTGCCCAAATGGGTCTTATACAATTAATATTGACTCTCTTGACTCATGAAAATTATTATTATGACATGAAAATCCATAGAATCATGAAGAACATGCTTAACCTAGTTGACCAATCAAAAGAAGCATGAAACCCATTCTTGAAAATAATAATTTTTCTTTCTTCTTTTGCATGTTTCATAAAATATGCATAATGACAAGAGTACCAAGACAATTATGAAGACCGAACCTAGTTAATTTTCGAACACTACCCCCTGCGAAATCATACTTGTGACATCCAAAGTGAAAATATGTCTTCTTAACCATTAGATCCACTTGTTGTACTAGTAGGGAACTCAATCATCATCAAGTTAAGTGGGAATTTCTATAATTAAAGTTATAACAAAGAAAAAATATGATAACATAAATATGCTACTCAATGGAGACAAAAAAAAGGTTTTGCTATATAAAATTTAGAGTGATGTTGATAAAATATTAGCTCATAAATATATTTTGTATTTTTTCATTCAAGTAGTTAACCAAAACAAAACAAAAAAATCTCTTTACCATCTTTATATGGAGTTACGTATATTTGTTCTTCACTTGGAGCTCGATGCCTCAATCACATAAATATTCATTTTATTTCTATAAATTGAAAAAATTTGGGTGGTGCAACTTGAGACTCAACTCTATCTACATACTCGGTATGATTGATATTCAAAATTTTCATTGTCCAGAGTAAAGGGACACTTTGACATCTCTATTTATTTTTATCAAAGATCAAAGATCATCAAATAATGATCTGTTTAGTCTAAATTACTTCATTTGTGTCTATGTTGTAAGATTAGCTTAGCTTCATGGTCAATTATTATTAGTATTGATGTTTTCTTCACTTGGATACTCACTTCTATCAATCATTTCCTTGGTTCAACTAATAGTTTAGTCAATCAAACGCTTCGTTAAAAGGGATGTATGAGGCTACTCCACTAGTTATGCATGCATGGGATTTGTTAGTCTCTTATCTATATTTGATTTCCAATTATCTTAATTATCATGGCCCTACTCCTCTTATTCTTTAAAGCATTCTTCTTTAATTTGTTAAAAAGGAATTTTATTGACTTGTGAAGGTTGGTTGACTTTGATGGCCATGCACTTTGCTATATCATACTTTTAGTGTTAGTACATTTGATAATACAATTCATTTTTTTCTAGATCCAAGATAAGGAGTTCACCATTATGTTTTGGTGAAATTTTATCATCGACATCAAGTATTCCCAACTTGATGATGTACAAATCAGATTCTTTGACATATTTTCTCTTTTTAGCCAACTTTGTGCTTCAAGAATAACCATTTAATCTTTAAATTCTTTCATATAATGTAGAGCAAAATTATTGCTTTGGTATATGTTGGCCTTTTTTCTTGATTTACAATAGGAAGTCAACATTGTTATCAATGTGTTTATGTGAAACTATCTTGTCATGGTAGGCTACTCCAATGTTTTTTAGTTTAGAAAGGTGATTCTTTGCAACTCTATATATCGTTGTGTGTTTAAGGATGTCTTATGATGCTTCAATTATTTGTTGAGTCTTTGGACATCGTTATCTTCATTACATGATAAAAAAAAGTGACCTTTATATCTATGTGAAATTGACTTGGCCCAATGGGGATAACTAAAATAATTTGCTAAGTCAAGGGAAGTGAATGTTGTTAAAACCAATTCTTTTAACTACTTATTATCGTTAATGAGTTGGGTCTCGAGCTAATATGCATACCAATAACTGGATTTTACATGTGAAGTTAAATTGTTATCAAATGAATTTTTTATTTCACAATAGCCTTAGAACTTGTCATTCTAAGTGTTCACTTCTTTTAAGAGACATTTAACCATGTTATACCATAATTTCCAAATTGATACTCAATCTTTTTTCTTTTCTTTTTTAACTAATACTTTTGTCTTCACAAGTTGCTTGCCAATCATTACTTTGTAGTCAAAACTATGAATCATTACCTTCTTGTCAAAATATGAATTATTAATATGTCACTATGAACCATGAATTCTTAATATGTCACAATATTCATAGTGTGTACTAGTTTTCTAACCTAATTTAATAAAAAAAATTAATGTTTTGTTATACAAATAATTAACATGATTCTAAAATGAAAAAAGATTGGGAATTTGAACCCATGCTCGGATCAGAAATGATGGATAACATAGCTGTGAGATTTGAAACCACACTTAGAAAAAACCATGAATTAGAAAACCAAACCTAAAAAACCATAAATTTTAATATCTCACAACATTCATGGTGTCTACTAGTTTTTATAACCTAATTTGATTGAAAAAAAAAGGAGAATGTTTTGATACACAAATACTTAACAACATGCATGATAGCTACTAGTTTTCTAACCTAATTTAATAAAAAATAAATATTCGTGGTGTCTATTAATTTTCTAACATAATTTGTTAAAAAACAACATTTATGGTATCCACTAATTTTCTAACTAAATTTAATGAAAAAATAATAATAAAAAAAATATAATTAACCCATGCGAAATCAAACCTAGGCAATAAATGACAGCTATAGATTTGAATCCCACACCCTAATTTAATAAAAACACCATTCGTGGTGTCTACTCATAAATGACAAACACCATTCGTGGTGTCTACTAATTTGCCATAGGCGATAAATGACAGCTATGAGATTTGAACTCACACCCTCATTTAATAAAAAACAATAGTCATCGTGTCTGCAAATTTTCTAACATGTTTTGATAAAAACAATATTCACGGTGTTTACAATTTTGACAGCTATGAGATTTAAACTCACACACACTCATCGTCGTGTCTGCTAATCTTCTAACACGTTTTGATAAAAACAATATTCACGGTGTTTACAATTTTCCTAACATAATTTAATGAAAAATTGGATATAAACCTATCCCCAAAAGAAACAGAAGCAATAAATGACAGCTGTGGGATTTGAACCCACGCCCTTTCGGACCAGAGCCTAAATCTGGCGCCTTAGACCACTCGGCCAAACTGTCACTTAGATATATAATTTAATTTAATTTTAATACGATGAAAATTCACCCCGTAAAATAAATAAATGATATAATTGTTTTTCTATTTTTTTTCATGGAATCTCGATAAAAGAATGTCCACCTCCGACTTTGTATCATCATCTCTATCTCAATCTTAGGATTTCGACTTTGGTTTGATTTGAAACTCTCACATTCCGGCATTAACTTTGTTGGTATAACGGAGGACTGTTGAAGAAAAAAGAAATCCTGGTCCGAATCCGGTACTTTGAAAATTTTGCTGCTGCAAGCTTAACAGCTGACATTGGAAATTCCAATGTAAATGGCCGCCTTCAAACATGAGAGAATCAGAAAAGACCATAAAGATTTGTATGGAGATATTCAATTATAAAGGTTTATTTTTGCATATAGTGTATTACTGTGGACAATAATGAGATGCATTGATTCAGTTGAGAATGATTTGTGTTATTGGTTAGTTTGTGTGAGATTGCATTAAGTAAATTATTTGTGTTATTGGTTAGTTTGTGTGAGATTGTATTAAGTAAATAATTTGTGTCATTGGTTAGTTTGTGTTAGATGGTATTAAGTAATTTGTATAATGAGATGATGAACGTGGTTGTAATTTTTGTTTGTTATGCTATGATCGAAGTATATGTTAATAATAGAGAGTTGTGATGATAAGTTTAGTGGATGAATGATATGATCGAAGTATATACTAATTATGAGAGTTGTGATGATAAGTTTAGTGGATGAAATAGTAAGACTGAAACATTTAAACTATCGTAAGAAACTAGAGTACACATTATGTCTAAAAAATGTGAGTGTAGAGCACAACTCCAATAGAGATAAGAGAAATAAGTTATACTAACTCTTTAAAGAGAAGCGAGAACCTTCTCCAAAATGATCTCAATAAATTCATACATCCAAATGACATGTTCTCTTGATAATGACTACATAATCTACATATATATTTATCTATACATTGCATATATGGCCTCTTCATTATGTTGACCACTATTACACATGTATTTAGTACATAACGTATACATTTAAACCCATATATTCCCCTTATTGGGGTCATATTATATACATTTAACCACGTGTATTCCCTCTTCATACCATAATACCATTCTTCAAAAAGCTTTGTCTTCAATGTTTTGTAGTTAAAGGTTTTACATGTTATGAAACCAAGTAATGTGATTTTCTTATGTAGGCTTGCTTTCTTCCTTCCATTGATAATGATCCATCCAAATAAACTCAATTATTTTCAATCTTGATCCTTGTTGACTAGTTTTCACATACTTTTATTTTCTTTAATTCCATGTATTGATGTTGTAACTTCTCCAAATTGTAGTAGTTATTAGTCTTTAATAATATTTTGTTGAATAATGGTTTTGAGATGCATTGTTCCATGAATATTGATGAGTATTCCATATTCTTCCTTGATGATGTTGATATAGATATTCTTGTCTTTTTTTGAAAACATTCTTGGTAATGTGGGTCACATGTGATGGCTTTCCTTTATTTTGTGCACATTTGTTGCATTTATCTTCTTTGTAGAGACAAGGGTGTCCTCTATCCTCTCTCCTTCGTCTTTGATTACTCTAGCCTAATTTTGAGATAATACCACCATATTTGACTTTGGTATTGTCAAGTTGAAACTTCACTTCCTTAAGTATTTTATGATGACCTTCTTCAATCTTGACTTCCTTCTCTTTTTACTTTGAATGGTATCAATGTAGCTATGATATTATGATGAGATATGGAGCTAATGTTGGTCATGGATAGCAACATACAATGCTTGACACTCATGTGGACTATGACTTGAGACAAACCATGGCTAGGGTATAACATGTGTGCAATCCATTGTTATGTCGAAAAGGCATAAAACACAAGCATCAAGGGCTAGAGTAGTAGGGGTGTGGGAACTTGAAAAACTGGGGTATAAAGTGGGATGGTTAGTACATGGATAATTAATTAGAATGTGTAAGAAGATAATAAAGTTGTTAAGGAGGCTCTAGATTGTGTAGTGGGTACATATTGACATGATATGATGTTGTTTATTTCACATAAGGAAATATGATATTTAAATCTTACCCTAATTTGGTTGAGCATTCAAACAAAATTTCATTGTCCAATTTGGTCCACTACCTAATACACAAACCTCCTTGGTTTTTATTATATGACCATCCCAAAGCCTCAAAGGACATGAGGGAGGGTGGAAAAGTACATGAGAAACAAGGTCATGCTATCTTTAAAAACTCTATTAATAAAGAAATGTTGAATGTATTGCACCTCATTATACCCATCCACATTTTGTGTCCCCAAAGGCTTGTATCCTTCCATATAAGTCTTACAATCATAAAATTCACCAATCAAGGAAGGATGGAATATTCTACTAATCTCTTCAACTATTTTGTATGAATTTGTGATCTTTGGTATAGAAATTGTATTAAAGTCTTCATTTTAAAAAACACCCATATGCTTAAAAAAAAATTATGGAATGTTGCTCATCCCTATGGCCTATCCTTGGGCTAGAAAATTGACGCAGCAATGCTGAAAGTCCACCCCAAGGAGAGCTGATCAACTGTGACATGGCTCTGTCAGCATTTCCCCTTGGTTTTATTTAATTATCAATTCCAAAGAAATTGACAAATAAATATAATCACGACTTCGAATGTTTAATTATATCTCCCGGCCTATGTATTTACCTCCGAACCTTTATAACCACAGTTATATCCTTCGCACATTATTTTAATACTCCACGCTTTTTTTTTAAACAATTGACTTATAATAACCCTTGGCTCCGGGCCCACCTCTACGTCCAATCACCCAATCAAACGCTCGTATCATACCTGGCTATTCTCCGCACACCTTGGTTAAACTCCGAGCAAGTCCAACGTGTGATCACCGTCCAATGGCCCTCTCCCAAATCAACGGCTCGTACGCATATCGCTCGGCCTCCTGGTACGAACGTTAACGCACAATGGCACGCTCTGAACGGTGATTTTCCGGGGGTCCACCTTGCCACGCGTCGACAGCTCTATGGAATCGCTCCGTGACCGGGAAATACCGCTTGCACACCAAAAGCGGTGCGATATGGGCAATCCGCCTCCTCAAATCCGCTCGTGGTTTCGGTACAGTGATTAGCTACGGTTAGTCCGGGGTTGCGCTATCCTTTTGATTCATTAACTCAGGTCAGGGATCTCGGCGTAGGCGGGAATTCTACCATTTAAACAGAGTTCACGACCACAATTCCTCTGCACAGACCTCGCCTGTGGGTAGTATTAATTCAACAGGATTTGTTTGAATAAATTAAAAAGAGAGCAACAGACAGAGGGGTGCGGAATCGACACAATGGTTCAGATCACTAATTATACATGCACAGGGTTCAATCACCTCACAATTAAACAATTTCTTCACAACTAAGATCCGAGACAGTTCTATGGCAAATGCGCACTGAAATCCTTTAACTGGAAGCAATTGTAAACACACAGGTTTTATTGCAGAAATCTCTTCTCCCTCTTCTTCTCTTCTCTCTTCTCTCCCAATACATCTGAGGGATTACATTTATATACACAAACATATGACTCTTCGGTTCCTCTGAGAGGACCGTTCTAGAAATCAAAGGTCTAATTAAAATAATTCAACTAACTGGAATATGACAGCTAGACTAATTGAGCTATTCGACTTCTACGAATCTAACTGATCTAAATAATACAATCAGCTGAGGTATTGACACCTAGCTGTTACAATTCAAATATTTTCGACCCCTACTAGCCACAACATGTGGAAAAACCTCCTACATTGCTGGCTAGTGTCTAATGCCCCTGCATCAGACTCCTGAGGGCAATTTTCTTCATGGGCTCCTGTCCATGAGCTCTTCCACTGATCTGTCTATCTTCTGCAACATTAAAAATGGGAGATATTCCAACATCAGGAGGTAATTCAATCTCATAAGCATTTGTAGAAAACTTCCTAAGTATCTTGCATGGCCCAATATTTTTGAACTTCAATTTGTTATACTGCTTCTTTGAGAATCTCTCCTTTCTCAAGTGTGCCAAAACCTGATCTCCTACTTCAAAATGAACTTCTTTTCTGCTCAAGTCTGCTCTGTTTTTGTATTTGATGTTGCTGCCTTGTAGTTGTTGTTTCACTTGTTCATGGATGGCTTGGATCTCTGAAGCAAATTCCTCACCATCTGCACTCCTTAGCTCTGCCTTCCCCATATTTCTCAACTCTGATATTCCTCTGGGGTGCATTCCATAAACAATATGAAATGGACTCTGCCCTGTGCTCCTGTTTGGTGAGTCATTATATGCATATTCTGCCTGAGGCAAAATATTATCCCACTACTTGGGATGCTCTCCTGCAAGACTTCTCAACAAATTTCCCAGACTCCTATTCACTACCTCAGTTTGTCCATCAGTCTGGGGATGATAAGCTGAGCTGAAACTCAGTTTGGTACCAAGTTTCTTCCACAGTGTCCTCCAAAAGTGACCCAAAAATCTGGTGTCTCTGTCTGAAACAATACTCTTTGGCAACCCATGCAATCTAACAACTTCTTTGAAAAACAAGTTAGCAACATGGGTGGCATCACTAGTTTTATAGCATGGAACAAAATGTGCCATTTTGGAGAATCTATCCACCACAACAAAGACTGCATCATTCCCTCTCTGAGTCTTGGGCAATCCTAGAACAAAATCCATACTCACCATGTCCCAAGGCCTGTCTAGAATAGGTAAGGGAGTGTACAATCCTGCATTCTGGCTCCTTCCTTTAGCATACTGACAGATTTTGCAATTCTTCACAAACTTATCTACTTCTGTTCTCATCCTGGGCCAGAAATAGAAGTGACTCAGCTGTTCATAAGTCTTATCAGTACCAAAGTGTCCAGCAAGTCCACTGCTATGCTTCTCTTTGATCAAATTTTCTCTCATGGAACATTTTGGTACACACAGTTGGCTTCTCCTGAATAACAAGTCCTCCTGCAGGAAATAATCCAGCCACTGGCTTCTATCTGTTAAAACAGGGTTACTACATGCCTCAAATGCTTCTTTAAAATCTGGATATGTTTTATATAATCCTTTGAGAAAATCAAATCCTACAACTTCAAAATTTGTTTGTTGAACAAGCATGTGCCTCCTACTCAAAGCATCAGCTACTTTATTGGCTTGACCACTTATATGTTTCAAAACAAAATTAAAACCTTGGAGATACTCAACCCATTTAGCATGCTTATGTTTCAACTTGGGCTGCTATACAATATACTGCAAAGCATGATTGTCAGAATATAATACAAATTCCCTGGACATCAAGTAGTGTCTCCACTTCTTCAGTGCCTGAACAATTGCATAGAATTCCTTCTCATAAGAGGAATACTTCTTTCTGGTGTCATTCATCTTTTCACTGAAATATGCCACAGGCCTATCATCCTGACTCAACACAGCGCCAATGGCCTCTCCACTGGCATCACACTTTACTTAAAATGGTTTAGTAAAATCAGGCAGAATCAAAACAGGCTTCTCAGTTATCTTTTGCTTCAAAATTTTAAAATTTCTTTCTGCATCAGCAGTCCATTTAAATGGCTATTTGCTCTTCTTTATTGTCTCAATTATGGGTGCATTGATCTTACTGAAGTTTCTTATAAAATTTCTGTAAAAACTAGCAAGTCCATGGAAACTTCTTACCTCAAAAACATTCCTGGGTGAAGGCCACTCCACAATTGCTTTAACCTTTTCTGGGTCCATCTTCAATCCTTTTGCAGAAACAACAAACCCCAAATACACCAACTCTTCCTTCATGAATGAGCATTTCTTCAAATTTATCAGCAGTTTCTCTTGGTGCAGCTTCTTCAAGACATGATTAAGATGCCTTAAATTTTCTTCTTTAGTTATGCTAAAAACTAATATATTATCCAGATACACTATCACAAATTTACCAATGAACTCTTTCAACACTTCATTCATAAGTCTCATAAAAGTGCTAGGTGCATTTGACAACCCAAAAGGCATTACCATCCATTCATATAATCCTTCATTTGTTTTAAAGGCAGTCTTCCACTCATCACCCTCTCTTATTCTAATCTAATGGTATCCACTTTTTAAATCTATCTTTGAGAAATATTTAGCACCACTCAAACAGTCCATTAAGTCCTCAACTCTGGGAAAAGTGAATCTATACCTGATTGTGATCTTATTGATTGCTCTGGAATCAGTACACATCCTCCAGCCTCCATCTTTCTTTGGGCTCAATACTACTGGTACTGCACATGGACTCAAACTTTCTCTAATCAGCCCCTTGTCCACCAATTCCTGTACTTGTCTCCTGATTTCCTCATTTTCTGTGGGAGTCATTCTGTAGGCTGCCTTATTTGGTAGATTTGAACCAGGGATAAAATCTATCTGATGGCTGATCTTTCTCACAGGTGGCAGCTCATCAGGTAAATCATCCACAATAATGTCACAATAATTGTCTAACATCTCTTGGATTTCTATTGGAAAATCAGAAATCTTTGTAGAAGTAAGAACTACCTTAGGTTTGAAAACTAAAGCAAAGCTTACCTCTTCTTCTTCTATCTGCTGCAGATATTCCTTCCCGCTCAGCAACAAGGTCTTTGGATCAATCACTCTGCTGGATGGCTCTCCTTCTTCCATGGGTATCAATGTATGATGTACCCCATCCTTGAAGAACTTGTAAGTGTTCTTCTTTCCATCATGCACTGCTGCTCTGTCAAACTGCCAAGGTCTACCCAGCAGTATATGACACACATCCATGGGAATTACATCACACAGGACCTTATCTTTGTATTTTCCCATTTGCAGCTCTATCTCACACTGCTCTTTTACAACCAGCTGGTGCCCTTTATGCAGCCAGGACACCCTGTAGGGAGTTGGATGCTCCCTTGTCTTCAACTTCAACTTTTCTATTACCTCAGTGGAAACCAAATTTTCCGTGCTACCACTAACAATGACTAGCTGGTAGCACTTCCCTTGGACTTTGCATATGCTCCTAAACAAAGTCTTCCTTTGTGCAGGCTCAGTGACCTCTTTGGCTTGCTTCAACAGGACCTTATTTACCACCAAGGATTCTCCCCTCTCTGGAAGAATTTCTTCTTCAATTTCTGCCTCTTCTCCAGTCTGGGCAACAACAGTATTCCTTGGACCAGGACCCACATTCTTTGGACACTCATAGTGCTTATGTCCCACTTGCTGACATCTATAACACCTAAACTCTCTACCTCTGCCTCTGTCTCTGCCTCCTCTTCCTTTTCCTCTGTAAGAACCCCTTCTGCCCCTTGCATCATCCTCTGTAGATGCATTCTGAGGTGAGCTACTGTTAGCTCCATCCCTAGGTGTAGCAGGCTTTCCTCTACCACCCTGACTTCCCTTCCCTCGGAAAGTACCTCTCTTCTTGGCAGACTGTTTCCTCAGGAGTTTCTCCTCTGCTTTCAAGGCCATCTGATAGGCCTCTTCCACTGTCTTAGGAGACAGGAGACCAATCTCGTCTTGGATCTCCAGCTTGAGACCATTCACATATCTGGCAGTCTTCTCAGGTGTGTCTTGAAATTGCCCAGCCCTTATGCTTACTCTGTAGAATTCCTCTGTGTATTCTTTTACTGTTAGCAACCTCTGTCTCAGGTTCTGCATTTTCTTGTACAATGTCAGTTGGTAATCACTAGGCAAGAATTTACCTTTTAATTTAGCCATCATTCTGGTCCAGCTCTTGATAGGTTGCTTGCCAACTCTCCTCCTCTCTGCCTACACTCCATCCCACCAAAGTGCAGCATGTCCCTTCAGCTTTGTTACTGCAAACTTGACCCTTTTATCTTCACTTATTTCTTCATAATCGAAGCACTTATTCATTTCGTTTATCCAATCCACCAGTTCCTCTGGATTCAGTCCCCCTGCATAACTCGACACTTCAATTTTGGGCTTAACTGCAGGCCCCAGAACAGTTCTAAGGAGCCTCATGTCAGGAGGAATCTCAACATTTTCTTCAGCTTCTTCTGTTTCAGGTTCACTGATGTCTTCAGGATCTCTGGGTTGTCTTTGCTCCATGGCATCCATTCTGGCCTCGACCCTCTACAACATTCCCAACACCTCTGCGTTGGCAACGAGCCTCCTTCTGCCAGCACCTCTACCAACTCGGATCACCATGTCAGCTTTTCTGCAAAAAAAACCTTAAAACAATGGCTCCGATACCACAAATGACGCAACAATGCTAAAATCCCCCCCCAAGGAGAGCTGGTCAACTGTGACGTGGCTCTGTCAGCATTTCCCCTTGGTTTACCCCACGTGGCTCTTTTATTTTCTTTTGTTTTATTTAATTATCAATTCCAAAGAAATTGACAAATAAATATAATCACAACTTCGAATGTTTAATTATATCTCCCGGCCTATGTATTTACCTCCGAACCTTTATAACCACAGTTATATCCTTCGCACATTATTTTAATACTCCACGTTTTTTTTTTTTAAAAATGACTTATAATAACCCTTGGCTCCGGGCCCACCTCTATGTCCAATCACCCAATCAAACGCTCGTATCGTACCTGGCTATTCTCCGCGCACCTTGGTTAAACTCCGGGCAAGTCCAACGTGCGATCACTGTCCGATGGCCCTCTCCCAAATCAACGGCTCGTACGCATATCGCTCGGCCTCCTGGTACGAACGTTAACGCGCGATGGCGCACTCTGAATGGTGGTTTTCTGGGGGTCCACCTTGCCACGCGTCGACAACTCTATGGAATCACTCCATGACTGGGAAATACCGCTTGCACACCAAAAGTGGTGCGATATGGGAAATTGGCCTCCTCAAATCCGCTCGTGGTTTCGGTACAATGATTAGCTATGGTTAGTCCGGGGTTGCGCTATACTTTTGATTCATTAACTCAGGTCAGGGATCTCGGCATAGGTGGGAATTCTATCATTTAAACAGAGTTCACGACCATAATTCCTCTGCACAGACCTCGCCTGTGGGTAGTATTAATTCAACAGGGTTTGTTCGAATAAATTAAAAAGAGAACAACAGACAGAGGGGTGCGGAATCGGCACAATGGTTCAGATCACTAATTATACATGCACAGGGTTCAATCACCTCACAATTAAACAATTTCTTCACAATTAAGATCCGAGATAGTTCTATGGCAAATGCGCACTGAAATCCTTTAACTGGAAGCAATTGTAAACACACATGTTTTATTGCAGAAATCTCTTCTCCCTCTTCCTCTCTTCTCTCTTCTCTCCCAATACATCTGAGGGATTACATTTATATACACAAACATATGACTCTTCGGTTCCTCTGAGAGAGGACCGTTCTAGAAATCAAAGGTCTAATTAAAATAATTCAACTAACTGGAATATGACAGCTAGACTAACTGAGCTATTCGACTTCTACGACTCTAACTGATCTAAATAATACAATCAGCTAAGGTATTGACACCTAGCTGTTACAATTCAAATATTTTCGACCCCTACTAGCCACAACATGTGGACAAACCTCCTACATTGCTGGCTAGTGTCTAATGCCCCTGCATCAAAAAAATTCTTGAATTTTTTTTCATTTATGGTGCTTGACCTTTCCATCTCCATCAAGGTTGTTGTCTACTCATCTGGGATAAAATTCTTTCTCACACGCCCCTATTTATTTTTCAACAAAGCAATGTGGAACTATTTCTAAACAAGTCTATGTGATTGTATTATGTTGGACCTTCATTAATTCTTGCAATAGGAAGGCTATATTATAATGGATAACAAATTATTATTCAATACTTTTCTTGTTAGGAATTTGGCTAGAGATTGTCTTAAGTGCAAATATTTTATTTTTTAAAGAGCCTTCTTAGTGATTATGGCCATAAGGAAATTTTCCATGGGCCCAGTTCATGTCTTAATATAGTTGAATTTGGGATATCCACTAAACCTCCTTGCTTAATGAACCTCATCAACCTTTAACAAGAATACAAGTTTTATAGCTTAGGTTTACATTTATTTATCATATATAGATTAAAAGGAAGGAGCTAAGATACATACTTTGGTTCATCTTTCCCAATGTTAGGACACTTCCTCTACATGACCTATCACCTTTACCTTCTTAGATATACCATAAATGCACATTGTAACTTATTACAACTAAGTAGTCCAACCCTCCTCCCCTTTAGTGAATAAAGCATATTCAAATATTTTGTAACAACTAAATTGTTGTTATTGAAATGGAATACATATAAAATGAACTTATTTTTGTGAATTTTATTATTCTTTCGCCTTATGAGAACTATGTTGAGATTTGGGTAACTCAAAAGGTATTTCTGAGTGGAGAAAACCCACCAAAAGTTAGTTTGTTGGGAAAAGTACCCAAGTGGTTGGGGTTTTGACAAAAATTTGTGGGTTTGGGACCCAATTTAATGATATTTTAATATAATTTGTGATTGAGTGGTAAAATAGGGGTTTCTTGAGGGACAAGGAAAACACCCACGATCACTCACAAAAAAGTAGAAATAAGGAGCTAAAGGAGAGCCTCATCACAAGTGGATGGACTTATTTGTGAGAAAGATAATTTGTTGTAGAGAGAGCTATAGCTAGGAAGGAGACTGAATTAGTGTTATGTTCAGTAAATCTATTGAAGGAAAAGGGGCTAAGTAGATTGTCTAGCAGGGTAAAAGGAAGTTGTAGCTAGTTAGGAGAGCGGGCCACAGGCCTACCACAAACCAAGAGGTTTACACCAAGGGTTAACTAGATAGAATAGAGGAGGCTGACATTAGTTAGAGGAGGAAAAGATTAGGCTAGAGACAGAATAGAGGTGTTTCAAGCTTATAACAGGACATACAATCCTAGAAGAGGCCACAAGCAACTAAAAAGGCGGTAGATTTAGTGGGTTGAGGGTTTGCTGGAGCTAGAACAAACCTAGTTGAGGAAAAATATGAGTAACCACTTCCCTAAAAAATGGACTGAGACTATTGTGGAGGGATTCAAGTGGTTATGTGAGCTAAGAGCCTTGGCTAGAATAGGGCGCAGATGTAAAATTTGCCGGGACAGAAGTCAAAGAGGACATATGAGAGCTAGAAAGTTCCTAGATCAATAGGACAGAGGACAAGAAGATTCTATCTAGGGTTTCCATATGGGAAACTAAGATTGACTAAAGGGATTGGCCTAAAGGATTAGTCCAATAGTGATAAAGAAGTCTATGGCAGTGAAGTAAGGCAAGGAAAACAAGTTGATATTAAGGTCAATGGGCTAAAGGAGCAACTCATGTAAGTATATTATTGATTCAAATTTGTAGGTGAAGGGAAATGGATTGTATTTGTATTTATTGGGCGGAAGAGGACCTGATGGACTAGGCCTCAGCCCTATGGTTTCATCCAAAGGAAATATTGTGTATTATAGCTTGTATCATGGTTTCTAAAGGGCCATGATCCCTAGTACACAAGCCCTATTGTTTTCTTGTTAATGGACTAATGAGAAACATTATTTGAGCCAAAATTTTATGTATTTTTGTTGATTTATTTGCTATCATATCCCACCATGCAAAGTTGTTCATTTTTTAGCACTCCTGTTGTGTTTATGTGCTATTATAGCAATAGACGAGACCTAGAGTGCAAGGGAATTTCAAAAAATAAACATAAATAGGTTAGTGGTTTGAATAAAATGATCTTTCTTAATACATGGAGAGTTGTCAACGTGATAAAAAAGAGTTGTTAGCATGATCTCCTTTTATTTAAACAATGGAAGTCCAAGTGATGGCCAAGTTCAATCAATGACATGATAGTATGGTGTTTTCCTCTTTCATAGTTCCAAGAGATGGCCTCACTTTCACCTTCTAAATTAAAGCAAGCAATCCAAATAGAAACACCATATTAGATAGCTCTTAAACACACATAATATTATTGCAACACTAAAAATATAAACAAACATGCTTACAACACTCAAACTCTAGAATGGTTGTTGGGATTTGAACCCATGAAATTAAAAAACTATGCTACCACACTCCAATATTGTAACCACAATGAGGATTTGAACCCGCATATTTTAAGACCAAGTCTTAAATCTAGTTACTTAAATTCACCTAGCCAAATTGTTGATTATGGTTTAAAGACTTTTCTAGAGATTGAAGAGGGATACAGTTCAATAACTAAGAGAGCAGAGATCAATCTCAAACTTATTTTATAAATTTGTTGGTAGTTTGTTTGGATAGTTAAATTATGTGTTTTTAACTTCATGTAGGAGAGATCATTTCATAGCTTGATTACTTTGCATAGTTCACTCCTAAGTCAAGAGTTAATCCAAAATAAATTTACTTTAGATAATCCACTAAATACAAAAAAATGTCTAAATTTCCCAACTATTTTCTCAATTTTTGATAAAAGCAAACAACATCACAATAGCACATTAAATTTCATTTATCTCTATCAGCTAGTTTAGCAAGCCCTCACCATCAAACCTTAGATCAATTACTAAAGTAGTGGATTGTAGTGGGAAACCTCCTAATTGTAATCCTTAGGATGCCAGGTCAAACTTTTATTTTTTTATTATTATGGTATGTTTTGGTTTGTCCATCTTCATATGTTTTCAATTTTCTCAAATCAACTAAAATCAAGACCATTATCTATATTTTAATAAACTAGAGTGAATTCCAATGTAAATAGAGACCCTTAAACAAGAGAGACCTGAAAAGTTATGCAATTCCTCATTCACTTCCAACGTTTAACGACAAACAAATGCAAACTTTATATCACTTTATTTTCCATGCCTATATATATATAGATGAATGTAGAGTATAAATGTTAAAAAAATTACTTAAAACCCTCCATAACAAAGATTAACAAATTAAAACCATTTTTCTTAAACCCCTTTAAAGGAAAATGTACAATCAAAGTTCACTTTATGAAAACCAATCACATTTTAAGGGATGACATCATCCCTAATGGTTGAGGTGGAATGCTTGAGTTAAAGGTATTTACTTGTCACATACTCAATGATGGATAAAAACTCATGGTTAACCATGGTAGTGCTCTAAGTATTTTTAAAGTCAAAGTAAAGTACTCATATTAAATGTCAAAATATACTCTCCCACTAACTTTTGAGAAGGGGAACATGGTTAGACTTTTTTTTTTTTTTTTTTATTTTTGCTCTGCGCCTGCTCTGTTGGCCTGCGCAGCCACTGCATGAGCGCTGCTCACGGCCCTCCGTGCTGCAGCTTCGGCCCTCACGGCCTTTGGAGCGCTCGATCCAGCCAAGATCAGATTGGATCCGTCCTCCAGGCACCCGATCCCACCTCTGGCCTCTCCAGAGCTGCGCCTTCTGATCTGTGGCTCGTCATTTGCTGGATCTGCTGCCCAGATCCTTAGCTGCGCCTTGGTTCTGACTCTGCTCGGTCTCAGAAATGCCTCTCTTGTCTGGAGCAGGAAAAGTGAGTTTCTGATCTAGACTATGGAGACCCAAGGCTCGCCTCTCGGGCCCTCACAGTCTTCTCCTCCGGATGACTCTGTCGCGTTCTCCTCCTTGATTGCTTCGTTGCCTAAGAAGAAGAAGCCCGACGCATCAAAGTTCGTTAAGAAGCTCGATGATGTACCAGAGGTAAACCTACCTCATGAGGGACCGATCCAGGTCGCCTTGTCTCTTGCAGATCGTGCCCTGGTGGGTCAATTTACGGGTCTCTGGCCCTCTCCTAAATCAACCGAAAACTGGGTCGTCAGGAATTGGATTCCGCTGATCAAGAATAAAGTCACTTCGTACTTTCTTGGAAGAGGCTACTTCCTGTTCGAATTCAACACCAAGGAGGATAAAGACCTGATCTTCAGGAACGGACCCTATTTCATGGGACCTCAGGGTCTCTACCTCAACAAATGGACCCCAGACTTTGATCCGGCTGTGGACGTACCGTCGACTGTCCCCGTTTGGGTTAGGCTCCCCAACCTTCCGGTACACTGTTGGAACTGGGACTCCCTCAAACATATTGGCAACTCATTGGGCAAATTCATAGACAGAGCCAACAACAACGATCAATATGATTGCGCCCGGATCTGTGTCGAGGTAGATCTTGAGGTGGGTCTTCCGGAGGCCATCAAACTAAAGGTTGGAAGCTGGACGCATGTTCAAGTCCTGGACTACGAACAGCTCCCTTTCAAATGTCGCAAATGTCACATATACGGTTATTTTGCTAGAGGATGCCCGAATAAAAGCGATCCAGAAAAAGGAAAGGAGGAAGGATGGAACCAAGTCAAAAGGCCAAAGACAAACCACAAGAAATCCGGGGCACAAGGATCTCAACCTGCCGCTGCCCAAATTGTATCCTCGTCAAGAAGTCAAGAAAATAGGTACGAGATCCTAAGCTCTGCGGAAGAAGCCCCCAGGGAAGAGGAGAGACCCGTCAAACCAGCAGAAAAATCGACCTCAGCAGGAACAAGACCCGAAGAGAGCATCATGGCAAGGGACAAAGAAAAGCAAACAGAAGCCTCTGAGGAGGAACATGACTCAGAAGAGTCCGAGGAAGATGGAGAAATCGGAGACACGCAGACTTCGGTCAGAAGATCTGCAAGAGAAAAGAGAGATCAGGAAACCTACAAAGACAAACTCCAGGGTAGTCAGCCCACGTTGGAAAAACTCCTCAGCAAGAATACGAAAACGGTTAAAAATCAAGCTCATGGCTCTAGGGGAGCCTCCCATCAAAGAAATAAATGATGAAGACCATCTCCTGGAACTACAGAGGAATGGGGAGTAAAGTAAAAGAAGAAGCAATAAGAAGTCTAATAAGAAGAGAAACCCCGGACATTCTTCTGATCCAGGAGACTAAAATGGAGGACAAGGAGTTCCTCCAAATCAGCAAAAAGTTTTGGAAGGGAAGCAGCGGACTAGCAGTATCATCAAGGGGAGCCTCTGGGGGTTTGGGCTCTCTCTGGAACCCCCTCAAGTTCAGACTGGTCTCAGAGGTGCACAACAGCCATTGGCTATTCTTGAAGCTAAACTCTGTAGAAACAAGGGAGGCTATCTGCCTGTTCAATGTCTATGTTCCTAATAATATAGGGGAGAAAAGGGAGTGCTGGGACTCTATTAGACAACTGGCGGAGACTGAGAACCTGGGAAACCTCATTATTGCAGGTGACCTAAACATTACCCTACGTTCGGTGGAAAAGCGAGGAGGCACAATCGTAAGGGACCCAGCAAGGGAGTGGGTGGAAGACCTCATGCAGGACTGGGACCTGCTCGATATCCCTCCAGATAACGGTAAGTACACCTGGACCAATAAAAGAATAGGCCCTAGTCATATTGCTGCTAGACTTGATAGATGTTTGGTGCAGAGTTCTTTTCTTTTGCTTGGATTAGAATCCAGGTTACACATCCTTCCTTGCAGTGTCTCAGATCATAAACCCATTATGTTAGAGATGTCAGGACCCAAGGATCTGGGTCCCATCCCTTTCAGGTTCAACGCTCTTTGGGTTAAGGAGCCCGAGTTTATTAACTTGGTTCAAGACAGTTGGAAAATGCCAGTGAAGGGTTCTCCCTTCTTCATCTGGGAAGAAAAGCTTAGAAGGTTAAAAGATGCCCTCAAAACATGGGCCAAAGCTCTTCCCACCCCTGCTCAAGAGAGAAAGCAGGCCCAAGACAATCTTATTCAGCATCAAGCCCAAAGTGAGGATGTAGAAATCACCGCTAAAGTTTTAGACAAGGAGGAGGTGCTTCAACAAATCTACCACAAAGCCTGCCTCTCAGAGGAAGAGCATTGGAGACAAAAATCCAGGAATCTATGGCTCAAAGCGGGTGATAGAAATTCTGCCTTCTTCCATAAACAAGCTCAAGCAAGGAAAAGTTTTAATTCTATAGCAGAAATTAAAGATGGCAATTTGATCCACAAAGACAATGAGAGCATAAAGAAGGCAGCCTTCAACCACTTCCAAAATCTCTACAAAGAAGAGGGAGAGTCTGATCCAAATTCCAAATTTTTGGAGGTGATACCTTCAAGGATCTCCCCCTTTATTAATCAGCAGCTCGAAGTAAAGATCTCCATCCAAGAAATAAAAGAGGCCCTGGACAGTATGGAGCCTGACAAAGCCCCAGGCCCGGATGGCTTCACGGCCAGATTCCTCCAAACTTGCTGGCAGATTGTGGAGAAAGATCTCTTCAAGATGATCCTGAAATCACAAAATTGCCAAAAAATTGGGGGCAGCACTAATTCTGCCTTTCTTGCCCTTATTCCCAAGGAAAAGGGTGCAAAAGAATTCAATCGGTTTCGCCCAATCTCTCTCTGCAACATTGGATACAAATTAATCACAAAGGTAATAGCAAACAGGCTAGCAGGCATCCTTCCAATGATCATACCTGAGAATCAAGGAGGATTTGTTCAGGGGAGACAGATTGTCGATAATTACATCCTGGTGCAAGAGGCGATCCATTCGAGTCAACTTCGAAAAGAAAAGGGTATGGTAATTAAATTAGACCTGGCAAATGCCTTCGACCGTGTCAGGCAAAGTTTCCTTTGGGAAGTTTTGAAAAGGTTTGGCTTTGGACTAGGTTTTGTAAATTGGATTCGAGCTAGTATTGCCGACCCATGGATTGCCCCCTTGGTGAATGGGAGAGCAGCTGGCTTCTTCAAAGCATCAAGAGGGCTCAGGCAAGGCTGCCCCCTCTCACCGCTGCTTTTCGTTCTCCAAGTCTCTGCCCTAAGCTTCTTCCTAGATCAAAAATTGGAAGATCAGGAGATTTTGGGGCTTAATATAGCCAGAGGTGTGAAAAATGTAAACCATACTCTTTTCGCAGATGATACCCTTCTGTTGGGGGCTGCCACAACTCGATCTGCCATAAGGTTTAAGGAAGTTCTAGATGATTTCAGTGATGCTACAGGAAGCAGCCTAAACAAAGGCAAATGTAAAGCCTACTGCTGGAACATTTCTGCTCACACTCTCTCTGTCATATCCAGAATTCTGGATTTTGCTGCCACCCTCAGCTGGTCCTCCTTTATATACTTGGGTCTTCCCATCTTTCGCAACCTGGTTTATAGCAGAGATTGGGCCCCTCTTTTGGACAAATTCAAGACAAAATTTCAAGCCTGGGGCTTCTCTTGGTTAAACCTTGCAGGAAAACTTGTTCTAATCAAATCAGTATTAAGCAGTCTCCCCATATTCCAATTTTCTGTGCTCCTAGCACCCTCTGGCATCATAAAGAAAATGGAAGCCTACATCCGCAAGTTTTTCTGGAAAGGTGGCAAACTAAATGACAGAAAAATTCCGCTGATCAGTTGGGAGAAAATCTGTATGCCTTTGATGGAAGGAGGACTGAACATCAAAGATCTCTGCTCTCA
This sequence comes from Pinus albicaulis, assembly GCA_034641835.2. NCBI lineage: Eukaryota > Viridiplantae > Streptophyta > Pinopsida > Pinales > Pinaceae > Pinus > Pinus albicaulis. The sequence continues at coordinate 1,313,971,097 of CM076580.1, read as the reverse complement.
AAATATTGCCATGGGGGCCAAGCTCTACTGGCGAATCATCGCTCCACACCCAGGCTGGGCGCAAAGAGCCCTCTGGAAAAATTATCTCATGGGAAACAGAAAAAGATCTCTGGATAATCCTCTTCCCACAACAGGAATGCACTTGGTTAAGCGTTGTCACAAAGCAGTGGCTCTCATCAAAGACAAATCGTTCTGGATATCGGGCAATGGTAAAAACGTCAAGATCTGGGATGATAGTATAATGATGCATCCACCCTTAGCATCAAATATCTCATTGCAAGCGCTGAGACAGTGGATGGATCGCGCTGGGTTTAATACACTGTGGGACATCTCACAGTACTCTGACAGAATCTGGCAGCACTGGCGCCTACCTCCCGTGCCTCCAGAGCTTGCGCAGGCCAGACATCACCTATTATCACTGCTACATGGTAAATCTCCCCTACGCTCAGGCAAACTCGATTCTCGGGGCTGGGGATCCGGTCCAGGTATTTACACAGTAGCGCAGGGGTATAAGTGTTTACAAGAGCGTCCCTATGTCGCCCCCGATCAACTGTGTGGAAGGCGCTGTGGCAGCATAAATCTTTTCCAAAGGTCGACTTCTTTTGCTGGCTGCTTTGCCATAAAGCGATCTTAACAGAAGACAAACTTAAGAAAAAAGGCTTTCAAGGCCCATCCAGATGCCACCTATGCTGCGAAATGGAAGAGAGTGCCCAGCACATCATTCTGGAATGTAAATATTCTAGAGCAATTTGGCAGATCCTTTTGAATTATTGGAAAACAGAGTTTAATCTTCCTGTCTCTATCTCAGACTTATTTGCTAATTGGCACAGCTGTTATCCAGGAACTCTTCCAAAAAACGAAAGATTTAAAGCAGCATGGTTTTCCTTGCCAAAATTCATATGCTGGCAAATTTGGCTCGAGAGAAACAGAAGAGTTTTTAGAGATGAAAAACTAAATCCTCAGCTCATCATCATCAAAGTAAAAAACCTTTGGAAAGAAAACTTGGGTGAACAGTTATCAGAAGCCAACTTAAATCAAAAGGATCTAGATTGGGGTGCCTCAATGGGTCTTCATTTCTCTGATGAAACAAGACAGCAAAAGAACATAAAAGAGTGGCAATTCAGAGGAAACAAGCAAGAACTTTCAGACTTGCTCACCAGACAAGACAGACACTGCTTATTCTTCGATGGGGCTGCGAAAGGCAATCTCGGTCTCGCTGGGGCAGGAGGAATTATAAAGAACAAGGAGGGCAGAACAGTGATTAAGTATGCTTGGGGCCTCGGGCATTCAACCAGCATCCAAGCTGAATCCTTGGCACTTCTGCAGGGGCTTAAGCAAGCAAAGGCCACCGGTATTTCAGATTTAAGTGTCATAGGAGATTCTCAGTCTATCATCAAAGTTCTAGTGGAGAACTCCTTTCCTACAGATCTTCGACTGGCTAGAGCGATCTTAAGAATTCGAAGCATGATGAAAGCTTTTCGAACTGCAAGCTTTCTCCATGTTTTGAGAGAAAACAATAAAGAGGCAGATTCGGAAGCCAACAAGGCGGTGTTGCTTTCAGAAGGCTCCCTTTTGATAGACGAAACTGAGGAGTGGGACTCCATCCCATAAAGCTGCAATGTTTTTTCGTCTTATTTTACAACAGTTTGTGTTTATATAAGCTAGGAAAAATAACAAATATAGAATTTCTAGCCATGTGTAAAAATGGTGGATTCCCAAAACTTGGGACCTATGATCAGACAAAGGCAGAAAGACTAAGGGCTAGGCCCGACATATTGTAATCTTGGATGGCATTTGGCCACGTTCTAATATAAATTCATAACCGTTCTTGTAAAAAAAAATGTCATTTCACACTTTTTGAATAAAAATATATTATTGTCATTTCATATTTCTGGAAAGAAACAATGCATATCCCTATACATTTATTATATTATATTATATTATTTTTAAATAGTATACTAATTACATGTTATTATATAATTTAAATAATATAAATTTTAATTAATAGCATATAATATAATTAAGGATTTATAAATTTATATTTATATTTTATTTAAATTTATTTAAGTACAAAGGACAAATGCATTAGTTGTTCAATGATAATGACTTTTTTTTGAAAAGGTCATTCTTATTTATTGTCACATCAATACAATTTTTTTATTAATTTTATTTTGGTACAAATTTTGAATTGAATTTAACTATGGTTACATGGATTTTGGTGCAAAAAAGTGAATTGAAAATTCAATAATATTATTTTATTGCTTTAGCTATTATTTTATTATTTCTTTAGGAGGCCCATTTTATACCTCAAAATTCTCCTAATGTAAAATAATATTTTAAATTGATTTTTTTCACATATTATATGTACATCATTTACAAGGTATATACTCATTTTATCATAAAAAATGAATTATATTAAATGTTTAAAATAATATTTTAAATTGGTTTTTTTCACATATTATATGTACATCCTTTACAAGGTATATACTCATTTTATCATAAAAAATGAATTATATTAAATCAATTAATTGATCTTGCAATTAAATATCTTAACTTTTTATTGATATAAAATTAATGTTACTTCTTATAGAGAGTTAAGTCAAAATTTTGGTGGGATAGTTAAGATGGTTAAATACTTTCGGATTGCGAATAAGAGGGGTTAGGGTCATATCCTTGGGTTAGTGATATGTTAATATTCAATAAGATGGTTAAATACGGTGTACTATAGGCTATATCATCATTTTATTTTGGTCACTCATTAACGGCAATAAAATCTCTAAGAGTTTCTTGTACCCAATTACAGGGAAAAAAAAATTAACTCATAATTTATATATATTTATATATATATATAATAAGGGATCTTATCCTCTAACTTGTAGGCAAGTGTACTAAGATATTTTTCAAGGCTCAAGGCAATTCAACAACAATATTTGAAGCCATTACAACAATGTATTCATTATGAGCTCATCATATTATTTGTGGGAATTTAACTTAAGTGGGGAGGATAAAAATCATTCCTCTCAACCACCCAAGATAAATTCAATTGATCATATATATATTCCCACAAGTTTCACATATATTCTTCATTTATAATTTTATTTCCATTGATAAAATTGATCCAAAAGAGATGATTATAGGAGTCATAATATTATTAGCTTTATAATTTTGTGCCATTAATAAGATAATAAAATTGATAAAAAAACATCAACAAGAGAGTCGCAATATGAGAATTTGGTCTCTCTAAAGTTATATATATATAACTTTAGAGAGACCAAGTGCTCATATTGCGACTCTCTTGTTTATATCTTTTGGATCAATTTTATTATCTTAATGACACAAATTATAAAGCTAATAATATTATAACTCTTATATATATTTCTTTTGGATCAATTGGATTAATAGAAATAAAATTATAAATGAAAAATTAAGCATCGTCAAAATTAATGCAACTTTATAAACAATTCAATATTTTTCTTGTTGAGCCAAGAGGCTCATTCTATAACCCAATAGGAGAGGGATGTGTAAGTGTGTCCATCTGTGTGTTCCTTAAAATATTTTAATACGGATTAATATCAACATATAGTACAAAATGTGTTAATAATAAAAAGCCACTTTGATTTGCGTCATAAAATGCTTCGATGGACATGTTATGTAAAATATTTTAATGTAAATTGTGTATACATTATATATCATTTTAAAAAATATATGTATATATCATGAAATTTTTAAGTTTTATGGTTAAAACATTTATTTGGTCCTATATATACTCTATTTAGTATTCAAAAATACAATTTCAACAATGAAAAATAACACAATGCATTTTACACTATAAAGAAGTTTGCACATGAAGAAATTTGATCTCTCTCAGCTCAAATTTGTACTTAAGATGGATCTATATTGGTACTATTTAAGTAATTTGTTATTTATATAGAATACCCACATCTCTAGAAAAAACATATGATTACACTTAAATCTTAACTCTTTCTGAAGTTTTAATTCAATTGAATCAACATTAGTTACAACACATTCACCCAGACATCCTAAATATAAAACCATAACTAAAATTTGTAGAAACAACATCAATGTTTGTAATGTATTCACTTTGAAACTCTTTAAACATTTGAGATTATTTTTCCAAAAACATGTTCATTCACCCCAAAATTGACCAAGGAATTTTTTACATAATTCTTATGACTAGGGTGAAATGATGTATGACAATATATTATACAAAAATTTATCAAGATAACCCTAAACACTTAGCTCTTTTTGAATTTTTAATGCAACTGACTCAAAATTAGTTACAACACATTTACCAAAAGGTCATAAATTTGAAGGAGTAACTAAATATTGTAGACGACAACATTGTAATGTTTTCATTAAAAGTGCTTAAATTTGACAAACCAATTGCACGCCAAAAAATTATTGTATTCTCTTAAAAATCACACATAAATACATAATTCCTATGACAAGTAGGAGTTAGATCTCTAACTTCGTAAATATAAAGGAGTAGCCAAATTTTGTAGACGACGACATCAATGTTTGGAATTTCTTCATCAAAGGAGCTTAAACATCCAAGATTATTGTTCCAAAAACATGCTCATTCACCAAAAGATGACCATGGAAAATTATACATAATTCCTATTTATGTGTGACGTTTAATAGAATGCAGTAAGTTTAAGTTTTTGGTGTGCAATTGGTTTGTCAAATTTAAGCACTTTTAATGAAGACATCGCAAGCATTGATGTTGTCATCTACAAAAATTAGTTACTCCGTTAGATTTACAACCTTTTGGTAAATGTGTTGTAACTGATTTTGAGTCATTGACATTAAAACTTCAAAAGGAGCTAAGAGTTTAAGGTTAGCTTGATAATTTTGTGTATAATATACTTCCATACATCATTTCACCCTAGTCATAGGAATTATGTACAAATTTTCTTGGTCAATTTTGGGGTGAATGAACATGTTTTTGGAACAATAATCTGAGATGTTTAAAGAGTTTCAAAGTGAAGACATTGCAAACATTGATATTTTTTTCTACAAATTTTAGTTCAAACTTTAGTTATTATTTTATATTTAATATGTATTGGTGAATGTGGTGTAACTAATGTTGATTCAATTGAATTAAAACTTCAAAAAGAGTTAAGATTTAAGTGTAATCATATGTTTTTTTTCTAGAGATGCGGGTATTATATATAAATAGAAAATTACTTAAATAGTACCAACATAGATCCATCTTAAGTACAAATCTAACATGAGTCGAGAAGGATCAAATTTCTTCACATGCAAACTTATTTAGAGTGTAAAATATATTTTGTTATTTTTCATTGTTAAAATTGTATTTTTGAATGCTAAAAAGAGTATATATATGACCAAATAAATGTTTTAACCATAAAAAACTTGAATTTTTCATGATATATATATATATTTTTTTTAAATGATATATAATGTATATGCAATTGACATTAAAATATTTTAGATAACATGTTATGACACAAATCAAAATGGTTTTTTATTATTAACATATTTTTAACTATATGTAAATATTAATTCATATTAAAATGTTTTAAGGAAAAAATAGACGAATACACTTACACATCCCTTTCATACTGGGTTGTAGAATAAGCCTCTCCAAAACAATTAAAAATTAAATCTTCAAAATCATAAATCTAAAAAAATAACTAAATTGTATAGACGACAAAATCAATACTTACAATGTCTTCATTAAAAGTGCTAAAGCATACAAGATTATTGTTCCAAAAACATGTTCATTCACCCAAAGTTGACCATGGAAAATTATACAAAATTCCTATGACAAAGGTGAAATAATGCATGACAACATTTTATACACAATCCCTTCATCATTAACGTCTCATGAGAAGTACCATTGAAAGATGGAAGTAAATATCTTATTTCAGATGTAAAAATTAATCTTTCATGTTGATACTAACTAACACAAAATAGTAAGAGTTTAATTAGATCTTCTTAATTTCACGAGCACGTGCAGTGCAAAGGTGGCACAATAAAATCCCCAACTCAACCATCTTTCAATGAAAATACTCCATAATCAATTTATGGCCCTTAGGGAAGAATCATGCATATGATATATTGGGCAAATATCTAGCATAATCATTATATCCTTAGCCTCTTTTTCTTCGTTATCTTATTAATGCATTTTATACCCAATGAAAGTAATAATTCTAACTATTTATTAGATCATGATCTATAATAGGATAAAAACGTACAAATATATTCTGGTTTTGAAATATTCTAATTTGCTTTTAAATAATCTAATATTAAGTAAACACAATGGGATCTGCAAACCACATTCAAAGGATTATCCAATATTTTTCTTTTGTGTACATTTTTTTTTATAGGAAATTAATACAATTTTGTATTATATTTGTATTTAGGTCAATATTAACAAAATTTAATCAAATTGATATGCAAATAAATTTCAAGTTGATTTGGTGACTTAATAAGATGATGGAAGGCCATTATCCTCGAATGGAGATAACATGATCTATCCTAAGGTAACATCAACTTGGTACCTAATTCATTCTTAACCATCTATCATAGTATTAAATACCCCATAGCACAAGAACGTTCACCCTGTCATTTGTCCCAACACCTCCATTCCAACAAAAGTGAAAGATATATCTCGCATTTATAGCAATACAGCCACAACATCGACAAATTGAGTTTTGTGCAACTCCATCAAAATGTCCAATTGGGAAGACAACTGACATATCATGCCATTTATGCACCATGGAAATTTTTGTCCAGTCACCTTACGATACTCCACATATAAAGCACATATGTTAGATCTAGTCCGACCAATGCCAAAAGGGGTGTCCTTAAAGATAGAGCCATTTCGCCCTAGCCAATGAAAAAGAGAAAGGATTTTCTTGCCCCCCAATTAATCCAAGTCCTAATGCATTCCTCAATAGATGATACAGATGAATAGGGAGTAGTCTAGAAACCTGACATTTTAACCCGGAAACCATGCTAGTGGGAAAACCTAGATGTTGGTCGGAAAACTCTATTCTTTTTTCAAAGTCAAGTTTTTGACTTAAGGATTCAACGTTGATGATATATAGGAGGTGAGATGAAGGGAATCCTTGGCATAGGCTTATTTATTCTCTAAAAATTATTGCAAATATTTTGTTGACCAAAGGAGAAATCCACAAACTATTTATACAAGAAAAAATCCAATTTATAAACCCAATGCTAAAGCAAAACTATTGAATGATAACAAAAATAAAATTGTACGTAACATAGTCAAAGGCATTGGTGATGTCCAATTTGATAATAATTTTCTTCTGCCCCTTGGTTTGTTGGAGTGTATAGTTATTGGAAAAGAATGATATTATCCACTCTTTTCCCCTTTCCAACAAAACCTCAATTTTTAAAGATCAAATTGAGGAGCAAAGGTTTCAAATGGTTTGCTATAATCTCGGAAATAATTTTATAGGAGACATTACATAAAGAAACAAATGAAATTTAGAAAACTTGAAAGGATTTACCTTTTTTAGAACCTACACAAGAAAGTCTGAGTTGACTCCTCCTCTTGGTGTGTGAAGAGTGATGGACATATTTTATCATTATAATTAGGTTAAATTTAATGATGTGCCAATAATTTCTATAGAAATGAGCAATGAAGTTGTTGGGCCTAGGGGCCTTGTCAGTGTCAAAGGAACGACTCACTACCCATATTTCTTCCTTGGAGATTTGTTGCATTAATTTGTCATTCTCTTAAGTAGAAACCATTGAAAGGATTTCTCCCAACATAGCCTTGACATCCTCAATGTTTCAATGTCCTTTATTTGAATAAATATTGTTGAAATGAAGGATGGTTTCTTCCTTGATCTCATCATAAGTAATGAGGGTTTCCCCAATTTCCTTGGTGATGGATTCAACATTGTTGTGCCAAAGGCACCTATTTATGGACATATTGGGTGTTTGATCACCCACCCTGGCTATAAACTACTGAACTTGAACCCTCATCATTCCTTTTCCAATCTCAATGCGACTTGCAACTAGAAAAACACTTGTTTTTCCTTCAATGATAACTTAAGGGAGATCAATGCTTATTCACATTGACTCTAAATTCCCCCCAACTATGATTTAATGGAGTGGATTTCTTTGTCCTTGGCTTGAAAATAGTCCTTGTCCTATTCTTTGAGTTTTGATTTGGTAGATTTTTGACATTGTTATCTTCATTACATGATATAAAAAAGTGACCTTTATATCTATGTGAAATTGACTTGACCCAATGGGGATAACTAAAATAATTTGTTAGGTCAAGGGAAGTGAATGTTGTTAAAACCAATTCTTTTAACTACTTATTATCGTTAATGAGTTGGGTCTCGAGCTAATATGCATACCAATAACTATATTTTACATGTCATGTTAGATTGATATCAAATAATTTTTTAATTTCACAATAGCCTTAGAACTTGTCATTCTAAGTGTTCATTTCTTTTAAGAGACATTTAACCATGTTATACCATAATTTCCAAATTGATACTCAATTTTTTTCTTTTTTTTTAACTAATACTTTTGTCTTCGCAAGTTGCTTGCCAATCATTACTTTGTAGTCAAAATTATGAATCATTACCTTCTTGTTAAAACCATGAATTCTTAATATGTCACAATATTCATAGTGTGTACTAGTTTTCTAACCTAATTTAATAAAAAAAATTAGTGTTTTGTTATTCAAATAATTAACATGATTCTAGAATGAAAAAGCTTGGGAATTTGAACCCATGCTCGGATCAGAGATGATGGATAACAACTGTGATATTTGAAACCACACTTGAAAAAACCATGAATTTGAAACCACATTCATGGTGTCTTCTAATTTTATAGCCTAATTTGATTGAAAAAAAAGGAGAATGTTTTGATACACAAATACTTAACAACATGCATGGTATCTACTAGTTTTATAACCTAATTTAATAAAAAATAAACATTCGTAGTGTCTATTAATTTTCTAACATAATTTGATAAAAACAACATTTATGGTATCTACTAATTTTCTAACCGAATTTAATGAAAACAATGATAAAAAAATATAATTAACCCGTGCCAAACCAAACATAGGGAAAAAATGACAACTATGGGATTTGAAGCCACGCCCTAATTTAATAAAAACAACATTCATGATGTCTACTAAATTTCTAACATAATTTGATAAAAACAACATTCATGGTATTTACTAATTTTCTAATCTAATTTAATGAAAAATTTGATAAAAAAAAAAAAAAACCCTAATTTTCTAAACTAATTTAATGAAAAAATTGATAAAAATAAATAAATAACCCATGCCCAAACAAAACAGAAACCCTAATTTGATAAAAACAACATTTGTGATGTCTACTAAATTTCTAACATAATTTGGTAAAAGCAACATTCATAGTGTTTACTAATTTTCTAACCTAATTTCATGAAAAAATTGATAAAAAAATAAATAACCCATGTCCAAACAAAACAGAAACCCTAATTCAATAAAAACAACATTTGTAATATATACTAAATTTCTAACATAATTTGATAAAAACAACATTCATAGTGTTTACTAATTTTTTAACCTAATTTAATGAAAAATTTGATTAAAAAAAAAATAACACATGCCCAGACAAAACATAAACAATAAATGACAGTTGTGGGATTTGAACCCACGAAAACAAAACAGAACCCTAATTTGATAAAAAAAACATTTGTGATGTCTACTAAATTTCTAAAATAATTTGATAAAAACAACATTCATAGTGTTTACTAATTTTCTAACCTAATTTAATGAAAAATTTGATAAAAAAAATTAAATAACCCATGGCTAGACAAAACATAACAAAACAACATTTGTGATGTCTACTAAATTTCTAACATAATTTCATAAAAACAACATTCATAGTGTTTACTAATTTTCTAACCCAATTTAATGAAAAATTTGATAAAAAATAATAAATAACCCATGGCCAGACAAAACAAAACAATAAATGACAACTGTGGGATTTGAACCCACGCCCTTTCAGACCAGAGCCTAAATCTGGTGCCTTAGACCACTCGGCCAAACTGTCAATTAAATGCATATTTTAAATTTAATTTTAATATAAAGAATATGTACCCCGTAAAATAAATAAATGACATAATTGTTTTTCTATTTTTTTCATGGAATGTCGATAAAGGAATGTTGGGTCTTTTTTTTTTCAGAAAGAAAAAAACATTGTCTATTAAAAAGATATATAAACAATACATTTCCAAGCATCACTTTGGTATGTTGGTAAAAACTATGCCAGATATAAACACAACATTATAAGAATCCATCCATAGGCATATATAGGTAAAATCATGTGCTTACATCCCTTAGTTTCATCAAAATTTGTCATGCCCGAAGAACATAGGCCATATATACAAACATAAGAAGAAAATCATTACGAAAACCATTCAAACAGACATAAATTTTCTATTCATTCACTATAAAGATGTAAAGATATCCGTAAAGCCATAAACTTCCCTTTAAGAAATGCTCAGGCTCGCTTGCAGTAGTCTCAGCATCCAGAACTCGTCTGTGTCCATAAAAGAGAAGCAGGCTCGCCTATTCCATCGAATCAACAGCCCAGTTCAGATTCTCATGGTATGGGGATCTTAGTAGTCCATATTAGTTGTCTGTCTCTATATTTTCCCACCTGCAAAAAAAAAAAAATCCATGCCAATTCCCTTTTTCAATAATCCATCAGCCCTAGTATTATTTTCTCTGTATATGTGGAACAAGGGAGGCTTGTTCATTTTGGCCCATAGTTGTTTGGTTCTCATGAGCCATCCCTGTGATCCTTGAGATGAAAAAGCAACTAGTCCATAAATGGCATCAATGAAAATTCTGGAGTCTCCATAGATATAGACCTCTCTCAAACCCAAGTTGAAGGCCACCAATAAACCACTCTAGAGTGCCATCAACTCTACCATGTTTTTAGTACCCATACCACCATTCCAACAAATATCAATTCTTTCAGACCGAGAGATTTTGATCCATGCCCCACAGCCCATCATTCCATCCTGACATGCCCCATCAAAGAAAATCGCAGGAAGGGATATGGGGTGGGGTCTAATCCTTCTTTAGGCATCACATATAATATCTTTAGCAGGCTCCCTGACATTGATCCATTTCATGATATAAGCATGTATAAGGGGAATGTAAATCGGCTTACCCTCAAAGATATACAAGTTTCTGGCAAGCCATATTTCCCAAATGAGGAAGAAAGGTAAGGATTGGAATTTTCCCTTGACCTTATCCCATCTGTGTGTAGCGTTCATGAAATCCCCTGATGTCCAAGCTGGATCCAGATGAAAATCACTGAAAAGTTTCCAAATATGAATAACAATAGGGCAGGAGAAAAAAATATGCTCCACCGTTTCCTCTTCTTGAAGGAAAAAAACACATCTGTCGGGACCAGAGAGGCCGCTTTTGATGAGGTTGTCCCACGTGAGGATTTTCTTCCTCCATATAAGCCATCCAAATAGGAGAATTTTAGTAGGAATTTTCCGGTGCCAAAAAATCGAAAAGTCTGGAGAGGAATGGTCATTAGTTGATAGCTTATTGATATAGAAATAAATGTCCCAAACTACCAAATAGTCCCCCTTGAATTTCCCAGCCCAAACAATTTTGGCATCATCAATATTGTAGCAGAAACCGGCCTTTTGAACTTTTTCTACAAACCCCTTCCAAACTACTGCATCTGATCCCAAAAGGCCCAGCTGTGCAGCCGTCTTCATAATAGGTGCTCCATGAGCCCAAAAATGGATTATCTGAAAATATATATATATATATATATAGAATACCTATGTGTGCCAGCCGATGTACCACACGATGATCTAGTAGGGAATCATCAGACATACCGAATATTTTGTCCCCACTTAATAGAATCTTTTGCCCATTACCAAACCGCCATGACAGCCTACTAGAAAATGGCTGCATTACCTTCCTAAAACCCTGCCAAATTGCAGACATTATCAGCGGGAATGTGAATTGGTTGCAGTATATTTTGTAGAGTGGATCTCCTGATAAATACTTACTCTTGATGATTTTAGAGCATAGTCCATTACCATTAATAGCTCTCCACTGGGACTTAATGACGAGAGCAGTATTGAAAGCTCTAGTATTTAAAATGCCCCAACCCCCCAGTTGTTTTGGACAAAATAAAATCCCTAATTTGAAGAGATGATGTCTTTTTACCATGGAAGCCCCTCCCCATAAAAACTGTGATAAAATTGCATTGATCTGAGATACAGTTTTCTCTGGAATATAATAGAGATGTCCCCAGTATACAATAATTTGGGAAAGGACCGCTTGTATCATTATGAATCTACCTCCCAGCGACAACCATTTGTGAGTCCATTTGGAAATTTTAAATTTGAACTTCTCCACAAGCCACATCCAGTCCCTCACCTTATATCCACATGGCTTAATCCTATATCCCAAATATAGAAAACCTTCCTTTGCCTTCTTATTCTGTACACCAAGAAAGGCCGCAATAAAAGTTATCTCCTATGAATCTCCATATTCACTAAGAAGGAAATATTTTCCTTTGTTGATGCAAAGACCAGAGGCAGCACCATATCGAGCAAGCAGATAGTGAATGTAGAACTAGTGATTTCTGTTTAGCCATCCAAAAATGATAAGATCATCAACAAAAAGGGAGTGGGTAATACTTACAGAATTGGAGAATGAAAACCCAAAATGAAGCCTGCCCGCAGTGCCATATTCATAAGGTTGCTAAATCCATCCATTATTAGAATGAATATAAGGGGGGACAATGTGCAACCTTGTCTTAAACCACGTTCAGCTCCAAAGAATTTGGTTGGCATCCCATTAATGATTACTCCATATCTAAAGGAATGTCGGATCTATGTTAGTCTTATTATTTCCACTTTGGTTTGATTTGAAACTCTCACATTCTGACATTAAATTAGTTGGTATAACAGAGGACTGATGAAGAAAAAGGAATCCTGGTTCAAATCTGGTAGTTTGAAAATTTTGTTGCTGCAAGCTTAACATCTGATATTGGGAATTCCAATGTCAATGGCTGCCTTCAAAGAAGCAAAAAATACCATAAAGATTTGTATGTAGATATTCAATTATAAAGATTTGATTTTGCATATAGTGTATTAGTGTGGACAATAATGAGAGGCATTTATTCATTTGAGAATGATTTGTGTTATTGGTTAGTTTGTGTGAGATGGCATTAATGTGGCATTAAGTAATTTTTATAATGAGATGAATGTGGTTGTCATTTTTGTCTGTTATGGATGATTTGATTGAAGCATTTGCTAATTATGGGAGTCGTGATGATAAGTTTAGTGGATAAAGTAGTAAGATGAAATATTTAAAATATCATAAGAAATTAGAGTACAAACCATGTCCAAAAAATGTGATTTTGGAGCACAATTTCCAGAAAGATAAGAGAGATATGTTACACTAACTCTAAGATTAGGAGAACCTTTTCCAAAATGATCAATACATTCATACATCCAAATGACATGTTCTCTTGATAATGACTATATAATCTACATACATATTTATCTATACATTGCATATATGGCCTCTTCATTATGTTGACCACTATTACACATGTATTTAGTACATTACATATACATTTAAACCCATATATTCCCCCATTGGGGTCATATTATATACATTTAACCACGTGTATTCCCTCCTCATACCATAATACCATTCTTCAAAAAGCTTTTTCTTCAATGTTTTGTAGTTAATGGTCTTACATGTTATGAAACCAAGTAATATGATTTTCTTATGTAAGCTTGCTTTCTCCCTTCCATTGATAATGATCCTTCCAAATAAACTCAATTATTTTAGTCTTGATCATTGTTGACTAGTTGTTGCATAATATTATTTTCTTTGATTCCATGTATTGATGTTGTAACTTCTCCAAATTGTATTAGTTATTGGTCTTTAATAATATTTTGTTGAATAATGGTTTTGTGATGCATTTTTCCATGAATATTGATGAGTATTCCATATTCTTCCTTGATGATTTTGATATTGATCTTCTTGCCTTTTTTGAAAACATTCTTGGTAATGTGGGTCACATGTGATGGTTTTCCTTTATTTGTGCACCCATTGCATTTATCTTCTTTGTCGAGACAAGGGCATCCTCTATCCTCTTTCCTTCATCTTTGATTACTCTAGCCTACTTTTGAGATAATACCACCATGTTTTACTTTGGTATTTTCAAGTTGAAACTTCACTTCCTTAAGTATTTTATGATGACCATCTTGAATCTTGACTTCGATCTCTTTTTTACTTTGAATGGTATCAATGTAACTATGATATTGTGATGAGATAATGAGCTAATGTTGGCCATGGAGAGCAACAAACAATGCTTGACACTCATGTGGACTATGACTTGAGACAAACCATGGCTAGGGTATAACATGTGCGCAATCCATTGTTATGTCAAAAGGCATAAAATACAAGCATCAAGGGCTAGAGCAGTAGGGTGTGGGAACTTGAAAAATGGGGTATAGAGTGGGATGGTTAGTAAATGGATCATTAATTAGAATGTGAGAAGATAATCAAGTTGTTAAGGAGGCTCTAGATTGTGCAGTGGGTACATATTGACACAATATGATGTTGTTTATTTCACATAAGGAAATATCATAATTAAATCTTACCCTAATTTGGTTGAGCATTCAAACAAAATTGCATTGTCCAATTTGGTCCACTATCTAATACAAAAACCTCCTTGGTTTTGATTATGTGACCATCCCAAAGCCTCAAAGGACATGAGGGAGGGTGGAAAACTACATGAGCAACAAGTTCATGCTATCTTTAAAACTCTATTAATAAATAAATGTTGAATGTATTGCACCTTATTATACTCATCCGCATTTTGTGTCCCCAAAGGTTTGTATCCTTCCATATAACTCTTACAATCATAAACTTCACCAATCAAGGAAGGATGGAATATTCTACCAATATCTTCAACTATTTTGTATGAATTTTTGATCTTTGGTACATAAATTGTATTAAAGTCTACATTTTAAAAAATGACCATATGCTTTATAAATAAATTATGGAATGTTGGTCATCTGTATGGCCTATCTTTGGGCTGGAAAATTTTCTTGAAAATTTGTTCATTTATGGTGCTTAAACTTTCCATCTCCATCAAGGTTGTTGTCTACTCATCTGGGATCAAATTCTTTCTCAGACACCCCTATTTATTTTTCAACAAAACAATGTGGAACTATGTCTAACAATTCTATGTGATTGTATTATGTTAGACCTTCATTAATTCTTGCAATATGAAGACTATATTATAATGGATAACAAATTGTTATTTAATACTTTTCCTGTTAGGAATTTAGGTAGATATTTTCTTAAGTGCAAATATTTTATTTTTTTTAAACCCTTCATAGTGATTATTGCCATAAGGAAATTTTCCACGGGCCTAGTTCATGTCTTAATCTAGTTGAATTTGGGATCTCCACTAAAAATCCTTGCTTAATGCACCTCATCAACGTTTAACAAAAATTCAAGTTTTATAGCTTAGGTTTAAATTTATTTATCATATATAGATTAAAAGGAAGGAGCTAAGAGACATACTTTGGTTCGTCTTTCACAATGCTAGGACACTTCCTCTACACAATCTATCACCTATACCTTTTTAGATGCACCATAAATGCACATTGTAATTTATTACAACTAAGTAGTCCAACCCTCCTCCCCCTTAGTGAATAAAGCATATTCAAATATTTTGTAACAACTAAATTGTTGTTATTGAAATGGAATACATATAAAATGAAATTATTTTTGTGAATGCTATTATTATTTCCCCTTATGAGAGCTATGTTGAGATTTGGGTAGCTCAGAAGGTATTTTCGAGTGGAGAAAACCCACCAAAAGTTAGTTTGTTGGGAAAAGTACCCAAGTGGTTGGGGTTTTGACACAAAGTTGTGGGTTTGGGACCAAAGTTAATGATATTTTAATATAATTTGTGATAGTGGTAAAATAGGGGTTTATTGAGGGATAAGGAAAACCCCCAAGATCACTCACAAAAAATTATTAATAAGGAGCCAAAGGAGAGCCTCATCACAAGTGGATGGACTCATTTGTGAGCAAGATAATTTGTTGTAGAGAGAGTTGCAGCTAGGAAAGAGACAAATTTAGTTTTATGTTCAGTAAATCTACTGAAGAAAAAGGGGCTAAGTAGTTTGTCCAACAGTGTAGAAGGAAGTTGCAACTAGTTAGGAGAGCAGGTTGTAGGCCTACCATAGACCAAGAGGTTTAAACCAAGGGTTAACTAGATAGAATAGAGTAGGCCAACATCAGTTAGAGGAGGAAGATATTAGGCTAGAGACATAATAGAGGGGCTTGCAAGCTTATAACAAGACATACAATCTTAGAAGAGGCCACCCGCAACTGAGAAGGTGGTAGATTTAGTAGGTTGAGGGTTTGTTGGAGCTAGAACAAACCTAGTCGAGGATAGATGTGAGTAACCGCTATCCTAAATAATGGACTGAGACTGTTTTGGAGGGATTCAAGTGGTTATGTAAGCTAAGAGCCTTGGCTAGGGCAGGGCACAGATATTAAAGGTGCCCAGATCAGCTGGACAGAAGTCAAAGAGGACATATGAGGGCTATAAAGTGCCCAGATCAACTGGACAAAGGACAATAAGATTCTACCTAGGGTTTCCATGTGGGAAAATAAGATTGGATAAAGGGATTGGCCTAAAGGAATAGGCCATTAGTGATAAAGAATTATATGCAAGTGAAGGAAGGCAAGGAAAACAAGTTGATATTAAGGTCAATGGGTAAAGGAACAACTAATGTAAGTATATTGTTGATTAAAATTTGTAGGTGAAGGGAAACTGATTGTATTTTTATTTATTGGGTGGATGATTACTTGATGTACATGGCCTCAGCCCTAAGGTTTCATCCAAAGTAAATATTGTGTATTATAGCTTTGTATTAGGGTTTGTAAAGGGCCATGGTCCCTGGTACACGAGCCCTATTTTTTTCCTTTTTATGGACTAATGAGAAACACGATTTGGGCCACAATTTTGAGTACTTTTATTGATTTGTTTGCTATCATATTCCACCATGTAAATTTGTTCATTTTTTAGCACTCCTAATGTTTGTTTGTGCTATTCCAGCCATAGACCAGGCCTAGAGTGCAAGGGAATTTCAAAAGAAATAAACATAAATAGGTTAGTGGTTTGAATAAAATGGTCTTTCCCAATACATGGAGAGTTGTCAACATGATAAAAAAAGAGTTTTTAGCATGATTTCCTTTGATTTAAACAATGAAATTCCAAGTGATGGCCAAGTTCAATCAATGACATGATAGTATGTTGTTTTCCTCTTTCATGTTTCCAAGAGATGGCCTCACTTTCACCTTCTAAATTAAAGCAAGCAATCCAAATAGAAACATCATCTTAGATAGCTCTTAAACACACATAATATTATTACACCACTAAAAATATAAACAAACATGCTTACAACACTCAAACTCTAGAATGGTTGTGGGGATTTGAACCCATGAAATTAAAAAATTATGCTACCAAACTCCAATATTGTAACCACTGTGAGGATTTGAACCCACGTCTTTTAAGACAAAGTCTTAAATCTAGTTACTTAAATTCACCTAGCCAAATTGTCGATTATGGTTTAAAGTATTTTCTAGAGATTGAAGAGAGATACAATTCAATAACTAAGAGAGAAGAGATCAATCTCAAACTTATAATTTCGTTGGTAGTTTGTTTGGATAGTTAAATTAAGTGTTTTTAACTTCATGTAGGAGAGATAATTTCATAGCTTGACGACTTTGCATGGTTCATTCCTAAGTCAAGAAATCAAGAGTTACTCCAAAATAAATTTACTCTAGATCATCCACTAAATATAAAAAATGTCCAAATTTCCCAACTATTTTCTCAATTTTTATAAAAAAAAAACATCACATTAGCACATTAAATTTCATTTATCTCTATCATCTAGTTCAACAAGCCCTCACCATCAAACCTTAGATCAATTACTAACATAATGGATTGTAGTGAGAAACCTCCTAATTGTAATCCTTATGACGTTGGTCAGGTCAGACTTTTATTTTATTATTATTATGGTATGTTTTGGTTTGTCCATCTTCATATGTTTTCTATTTTCTCAAATCAACTAAAATCAAAACCAGTATCTATGTTTTAATAAACCAAGAGTGAATTCCAATGTAAATAGAGACCCTTAAACAAGAGAGACATGAAAGATTATGAAATTCCTCATTCACTTCTAATGTTTAACCATAAACAAATGCAAACTTTATATCACTTTAATCCCCCCCCCCCCAACACATACACATATAAAAAACAATCAATGTAGATTATAAATTTAAATTTTTTAACTTAAAACCCTCCATAACAAAGATTAACAAATTAAAACCATTTTTCTTAAACCCCTTTAAACCATTAAAAAAATATTTTAAATTGATGTTTTTCACAAATTATATGTACATCTTTTACAAGGTATATACTCATTTTATCATAAAAATGAATTATATTAAATCAATTAATTGATCTTGCAATTAAAGATCTTAAATTTTTATTGATATAAAATTAATGTTACTTCTTATAGATAGTTAAGTCAAAAGTTTTGTGGGATAGTGGATTGTGAATAAGAGGTGTTAGGGTCATATCGTTGGGCTAGTGATATGTTAATATTCAATATACCTCTTTGTTCATGTGTACTTTAGGATATATCATCATTTTATCTCGGTTACTCCTCATCAACGACATTAAAATATCTAAGAGTTTCTTGTACCCGATTGTAGGGAAAAAAAAAATTTAACTCAAAATATATATATATATAATAAGGGATCTTACCCTCCAACCTGTAGGTGGGTGTGCTAAGATATTCTTCAAGGCTCAAGGTAATTCAACAACAATACTTGAAGCCATTACAACAATGTATTCATTAGGAGTTCATCATATTACTTGTGGGAATTTTACCTAAGTGGGGAGGATAATAATCATTCCTCCCAACCACCTGAGATAAACTCAATTGATCCTATATATATTCCCACAAATTTTACATATATTCTTCATTTATGATTTTATTTCCATTAATAAAATTGATCCAAAAGAGATGAGTATAAGATTCATAATATTATTATCTTTATCATTTTGTGCCATTAATAATATAATAAAATTGATCCAAAAGACATAAACAAGAGAGTCGCAATATGAGCATTTCGTCTCTCTAAAGTTATATATATGCTCATATTGTAACTCTCTTGTTTATGTATTTTGGATCAATTTTATTATCTTAATAGCACAAAATTATAAAGCTAATAATATTATGACTCTTATATTTATTTCTTTTGGATCAATTTTATCAATGGAAATAAAATTATAAATGAAAAATTAAGCATCGTCAAACTTAATGCAATTTTATAAAATTCAATAATTTTCTTATTGAGCCGAGAGGCTCATTCTACAACCCAGTATGCGAGGGATGTGTAAGTGTGTCCATCTGCCTGTCCCTTAAAATATTTTAATACGAATTAATATTTTTTTTTTTGCTAAATTGCGCTATTTCTATTATGAACATAAAATTACAAAACTGCCACGGCTCAGCTGAAGAAGCCTGAGACCGGGCTTGATTGCCACTATCAGTCTAGATATGGAACTGCCCATAAACGGGAAACCAGTTCGATTGTGAGTAATTACACCGCCCAGTAACTGGGAAACCGGCAAAGAGTTAACTATACTGAGCATAAGAAAGCTAGAAAGATACAAAATATGCATGCAGCTATATCTGCTATGAGTAGTCATTGAAACACTAGACCTTGCAAAAAGTTTTAAGCAGAGTTCATACTGGAAACTTGTCATGGAAGTGAGTGAGCAGTTAATCTGAAGCAGTATGCTCCTCCACAATTCTGCAGCCATACTGGTTGTCCAGGTCCCCTTCAACAATCTTGTTCTCTTCTTCTCCTAACAGGCCTGCGTCCATCTACAAATTAAAAAGTCCCGAGGAAGAAGGGATGGGAACAGTAGGAGCACCGAAAAAAGGAATGAAAGGAGCAGGTTCAGGGCCAGGAGGAGGAACAAAGGCGGGAGCAGAAGGAGTCTGCAAGTGACTAGGGTGCGAGGCAGGAGGGAAGGGGAGTTCTTCGCTCAGCGTAACTGTTAAGAAGACAGTGATAGGGCGGTCAAATGCAAAGTCGAAGCGCAACTCAGTATGTTGCGTGGATTTTCTGAGGAACCTACTGCCCGGAGAAGGAGTGGAGGCGACGACGTGAGGCTGGGGTGGGGACAAAGGAGGAACAGGGGGAGCAAGGGGAGGAGGGGCAGAAAGAGGAGGCGCCGTAGCATGGAAGTCACGGAGAGGACCAGGAGGGTCTGAAAAGTTCTGAGCAGGACGCCTTGCAGAAGGCTCCAAAGGGAGGTCGACATTGGGGTTGTGGGGAGGGCGCTCGCCCATGGATCTGCCCCGAGAATCTCCCCTCCTGCAAGACATTCGCTGCCTAAGTCTGGGCATGATAAAATTCTCAGAAGAATCCACCCAAATTCTGGAGGGAGCTGCAATTATAGGAGTAAGATGATCAACAAAAACAGGAGGAGCTTGAGAATTGAAATGAATCGGACAGAAGTTACTGTGAGTGTAGTGGAAGCCTGGAACGGTTTCCAAGCAGCTATACAACGCACACCGTCGACCTGTAGCTGTTCTCTCTCCACCTGTAGCAGAGCCTCCCGGGCAGAGCGAGCTCAAAGGCGACAGAGGACGGTGGCCATCGACGAAGCAATCTGGAGAAATCGACCGGGAATGCGCCATTTGATAGCGAGTGCACTGACCAAGGCACAGGAGGTGGCGACGAACAGGTTTAAATGCCCATCGCAGATGGGTAATGAAAACATCATTTAAGTCACCATGGGGGGCCATGTGGCCACCCCAAGTGAAATGCTTTGGGATCATAACCGGGCCTAGTGGCCTCTGCGCGCAACTAACCATCCGCATCCGGAGATGGCTGATCCATTTGCACCAAACTGATGCATTTCTAAATTGAGTTTCTGTCATTGATGATCTGGGGAGTGCCGTGCTTGAGAGTGTCCAGACAATCAACTCCTAGATTAGCAAGGAAATCCGCAACCTTGTTGCCATCGCGCTTGGTATGGGTAAAGGAGATTGCCTGATTGTCCTGTATCCAGTTGCTGATCTTGTCGATTCTGGAAGCTAGACGCCAGCTGGTAACAACCTTGGCCATGCTGGTGCCTTGGAGCAACTGATTTACCATGCTGATCAGAATTTGAGAATCACCTTCCACAATGATGGGCAAGAGGTTGTAGATACGAGCTAAGTTGAGCCCTTGCCAAAGACCTTCCAGCTCAGCAGAGTTGTTGGTGTCCCATCCGATGGATCCATAATAGATAGCCTTGATGTCGCCTTGGGAGTTTCTGAAGATACCACCAAATCCCGTAGGACTGGGATTCCCTTTAGATGCTCCGTCAAAGTTCAATTTGAGAATTCCTGGAGGAGGAGGAATCCAGGAGAGGGATTCGGGAGGGTTCTGCTTGTTGATTTTGGGAACGGTGGAAATGGTGAATTGCCAGTTTTGCCATATACTGAGCTCATTAGGAAGGTTTGGAAGATCCTCTGCTTGCCAAGATTGAAGAGAGAGAGACTCTTGGATATTGCTGTGGAAATTATGCCAGATGATGTTTAATGGAGTAGTTTGGTGCTTGAAGACTCTTTTATTTCTTTCTTTCCAGAGCAACCAAAATAAGAGACCAGGAATGATTTTCCATAAATACAAATTAATATTGACATATACTTAAAAATATGTTAATAATAAAAAACCATTTTAATTTGTGTCATAAAATGTTTTCATGTACATGTTATGTAAAATATTTTAATGTCAAATGTTATACATTATGTATCATTTTTAAAAAATATATGTATATATCATGAAAATTTGAAGTTTTATGGTTAAAACATTTATTTGGTCTTATATATACTCTATTTAGCATTCAAAAATACAATTTCAACAATGAAAAATAACACAATGTATTTTACACTCTAAATAAGTTTGCACGTGAAGAAATTTGATCCCTCTCAGCACAAATTTTTACTTAAGATGGATCTATACTGGTACTATTTAAGTAATTTTCTATTTATATAGAATACCCACATCTCTAGAAAAAACACATGATTACACTTAAATCTTAACTCTTTCTAAAGTTTTAATTCAATTGAATCAACAATAGTTACAACACATTCACCAAGACATTCTAAATATAAAACAATAACTAAAATTTGTAGAAAACAGCATCAATGTTTGCAATGTCTTCACTTTGAAACTCTTTAAACATCTGAGCTTATTGTTCCAAAAACATGTTCATTCACCCCAAAATTAACCAAGGAAATGTGTACATAATTCTTATGACTAGGGTGATATGATGTATGACAATATATTATACACAAATTTATCAAGATAACCCTAAACTCTTAGCTCTTTTTGAAGTTTTAATGCCAATGACTCAAAATTAGTTACAACACATTTACCAAAAGGTCGTAAATATGAAGGAGTAACTAAATTTTGTGGATGACAACATCAATGCTTGCAATGTATTCATTCACAGTGCTTAAATTTGAAAAACCAATTGCACACCAAAAACTTACTTTATTCTATTAAACATCACACATAAATACATAATTCCTATGACAAGTAGGAGTTAAATATCCAAGGTGGTAAATCTAAAGGAGTAACCAAATTTTGTAGACGACAACATCAATGTTTGGAATGTATTCATTAAAAAAGCTTAAACATCCAAGATTATTGTTCCAAAAACATGTTCATTCACCCAAAGTTGACCATGCAAAATTATACATTATTCCTATTTATGTGCGATGTTTAATAGAATGCAGTAATTTTTTGGTGTGCAATTGATTTGTCAAATTTAAGCACTTTTAATGAAGGCATTGCAAGCATTGATGTTTTCGTCTACAAAATATAGTTACTCCTTTAGATTTACGACCTTTTGGTAAATGTGTTGTAAATAATTTTGAGTCATTGCCATTAAAACTTCAAAAAGAGCTAAGAGTTTAGGGTTAGCTTGATAATTCTGTGTATAATATATTGTTATACATCATTTCACCCTAGTCATAGGAATTATGTTCAAATTTCCTTGGTAAATTTTTGGGTGAATGAACATGTTTTTAGAACAATAATATCAGATGTTTAAAGAGTTTGAAAGTGAAGACATTGCAAACATCAATATTGTTTTCTACAAATTTTAGTTCAAATTTTAGTTATTATTTTATATTTAGGATGTTTTGGTGAATGTGTTGTAACTAATGTTGATTCAATTGAATTAAAACTTCAAAAAGAGTTAAGATTTAAGTGTGATCATATGTTTTTTTCTAGAGATGTGGGTATTGTATATAAATAGAAAATTACTTAAATAGTATTAGCATAGATCCACTTAAGTACAGATTTAACATGAGTTGAGAGGGATCAAATTTATTCACATGCAAACTTATTTAAAGTGTAAAATACGTTGTGTTATTTTTCATTGTTGAAATTGTATTTTTGAATGCCAAATAGAGTATATATAGGACCAAATAAATGTTTTAACCATAAAAACTTAATTTTTTCATGATATATACATATTTTTTTTAAATGATATATTCATATTTTTTAAATGATATATAATGTATACGCAATTGACATTAAAATATTTTACAAAACATAGTATGACACAAATAAAAATGGTTTTTTATTATTGACATATTTTTAACTATATGTCAATATTAATTCATATTAAAATATTTTAAGAAAGAGACAGACGGACACGTTTACACATCTCTCTCATACTGGGTTGTAGAATGAGCCTCTCGAAGACAAGTAAGCGTTAAATCTCTAAGATTGCACATCTAAAGAAGTAACTAAATTTTATAGACGACAACATCAATACATACAACATATTCATTAAAAGTGCTTAAGCATCTAAGATTATGACCATGGAAAATTATACAAAATTCCTATGACAAAGGTGAAATAATGCATGACAACATTTTATACACAATCCCTTCGTCAATAATGTCTCATGAAAAGTACCATTGAAAAATGGAAGTAAATATCTTATTTCAGATGTAAAAATGAATCTTTCATGCTGAGACTAACTGTCACAAAATAGTAAGATTTTAGTTAGATCTTCTTAATTTCACGAGCACATGCAGTGCAAAGGTGGCATAATAAAATCCCCAACTCAACCATCTTTCAATGAAAATCATCCATAATCAATGTATGGCCCTTAGGGAAGAAGCATGCATATGATATATTGGACAAATATCTAGCATAATTATTATATCCTTAGCCTCTTTTTCTTTGTTATCTTATTAATGCATTATGTACCCAATGAAAGTAATAATTATAACTATTTATTTAATACTTATAACTATTTATTTGATCATGGTCTATAATATAGGATAAAAACGTTCAAATATATTTTGGTTTCTAAATACTCTAATTTGTTTCTAAATACTCTAATACTAATTAAAAACAATGGGATCCACAAACCACATTCAAAGGATTACCCAATCTTGTTCTTTATTGTACATTTTCTATAGGAAATCAATATAATTTTGTATTGTATTTGTATTTAGGTCAACATTAACAAAATTTAAACAAATCGATATGCAAATAAACTTCAAGTTGACTTAGTGACTTAATAAGATGATGGAAGGTAATTATCCTCTAACAGAGACAACATGATCCATCCTAAGGTAACATCAACTTGGAACCTAATTCAATTTTAATTAAGCGTAGCAATATCACAACTCTACTCATGTCAACATTCAATGTAGAATGGTAGTTTAATAAGGAGACATTACTATACTATAACTCAATTAAATGATTCAACATCGACATCAACTTGAGTAAGGTCAACCTTAGTTTGACTTCCTGATTTGATTTACTATCATAATTAATAATCTATTTTAAGGTCACAACCTAGCAAGATGTGAAATTGATGGTATGAGACCCCATGTTTGTGGGATAGATGACTCCATGCAGTGACATGATTGCTTAGTTTATGGAGTTGGACATACCTTATCCCCCTCTAGAAGTGAATGCGTGACCTCCAAGAGGAAAACACATCTTCTTAACCATTGGACCCACTTGTTGTACTAGTAGGGAACTCAATCATCATGAAAATATGTGGGAATTTATATAATTAACATTATAACAAATAAAAAAAATTATAACATAGGTATGCTACTCCAATGGAGACAAAAATATTGTGTTATATAAACTATAGAGCAAGGCTTAAAAAATAGGTTCATAAATATATTTGGTATTCTGTCGCTTAACTAATTAACAAAAAATTCTTGGTAATATTTTATAGATTTGTTCTACACCTGGAACTCACACTTCAATCTCACAAATATTTATTTTATTCCTATATATTGACAAATTTTGGGTGGTGCAACCTCACACTAAACTTCATATACATACTTGGTATGATTAATAATCAAACTTTGGATTGCTCAATGTTAGACATCTTATCCTTGAGAATTTCGTGTATATTTTGTAAATATGTACATAGAAAATTAGAATAGGACCAACCTTGAAAAATGAATGGTCTCATTTGTAATGTTATATAAACATATTCAATGCAAAAATCGTCCAATTTAAGAGGTAATTGTAATTATTTTTTTAATAAATTTAGGAAAGAAAAATCGAAGATGTATTTGTTTATTTTATTTTTTAATAAATTTAGGAAAGAAAAATCTAACATGTATTCATATGAGAAAATCATGTTTACATAAAACATCTATTAGCTTTATGTCCAAACGAAAGTAGCTCATCCCAAAAAAAATGAGCATTTGAAAAACGTATTTCTCCTATCAATGTATTACATAAAGAAAATACATCAACATTTAGGAATGTACTTTCAAACAACCAGTCCCATAAGGAAATCATCATCACCAATAAATGTAAAATTGGGCATGTCACATGCACAAAACCAATCTGTCTTGTACATAAAATAATTGGCGCCTAAGCTTAATGGAATGTAGTCGCAACGATGTCTTTGGCCCTGAAAAAATGTTGAATATTGAAACATCCCAGGTGTCATGGTGATCCCTTCTTTTGACAAAGCATATACCTCTTTATTGAACACCTTCTGAACATGTGTGAAGGAGACTTGTTGAAAAAACTCTTAAAGCTTGCATATCCTGCACATCTAGTGACCGCGGAGGGGATGGGCGAAAGTCATGCCCTTGTTGATACATTCAATAGTCACCCTCGAATATATAAAAATATGTGCCTTATCAAGATCTAACCATCTATCACAGTATTAAATACCCCATATCACAAAAACCTTCACCCTGTCATTTGTCCCAACAACTCCATTCCAGCAAAAGTGAAAGATATAACCCGCATTTATAGTGATACAACCACAACATCGGCAAATCAAGTTTTGTGCATCTCCATCAAAATGTCCAATTGGGAAGACAACTGACCTATCATGCCATTTATACACCATGGAAATTTTTGTCCACCTGATGATACTCTATATATAAAGCACATATGTTTGATCTAGTCCGACCAATGCCAAAAGAGGTGTCCTTAAAGATAAAAGCTTTTCGCCCCAGCCAATGAAAAAAGTAAGGGATTTTCCTTCCCCCCAATTAATCCAAGTCCTAATGCATTCCTCAATAGATGAGTAGGGAGTATTTCCACATTTTAACCCGAAAACCGAGCTCGTCGGAAAACCTAGCTACCCGTCGAAAATCTCTTTTCTTTTTTCAAAGTCAAGTTTTTTACTTAAGGATTAAACCATGATGATATTTAGGAGTAGAGATAAAGGGAATCCTTGGCATATGCTTATTTATTCTCTAAAAAATATTACAAATATTTTATTGACCGAAGAAGAAATCCACAAACTATTTATACAAGAAAAAATCCAATTTATAAACCCAACGCTAAAGCCAAACCATTGAATGATAACAAAATAAAATTGTATGTAACATATTCAAAGGCATTGGTGATGTCCAATTTGATAATCAATTTCTTCTCCCCCTTAGATTTTTTGGAGTGTATAGTTATTGGAAAAGAATGATATTATCCACCCTTTTCCCCTTTCCAACAAACCTCAATTTTTAAAGATCAAATTAAGGAGCAAAGGTTTCAAATGGTTTTCTATAATACTATAAACAATTTTATAGGAGACATTACATAAAGAAACAAATGAAATTTAGAAAACGTGAAAGGATTTACCTCTTTCATAACCTACATAAGAAAGGTTGAGTTGATTACTCCTCCTGGTGTGTGAAGAGTGATGGACATATTTTATCATTCTAATGATCCAGATTTATGTAGGAACACAATGGAATACACATATAACCATAAATATAAAAATGCAGCTAAAATAACACTTCATTTCATTAATATCAAAGAATTGAAATTTATTTATAGACATAATGGAAATAAACTAGCTAGGGTGTTGGTAGCTTATCTCTGAGAAGATATGTGGTGGCTACAGGCCTCTGAAATCTGTGTTAAAATGAGGCTCGAAGGCCTATATATTATTGAGAAACAATGGAAAACCCTAAATATCCAAAAAACATAACCCTAGGAGATGAAACGCCAGAATATGGGCCCTGTCAGGGTAAATTGGTACATCAATTTCCTCGGGTCATAAATTTGGCATACTATCTCTGTTTGACGCACATGATACATCATTAGAAATATCTATCCGAGGAATAAAACTAATGACAATGAATATCAAGTTTGAAACGGACTATATTCACTACATAAACGATGCCCAAAATATGTCATTAAGGGCCTCAAAATAGCTCTAGAAGCTCAGGACCTGAAAAACTGCTAAAAATAGTAAATTATGTTATAATTAAGGAAACTGGAAAACTGAAACAAACAATGGTGGAGCCCCAAGTGGAATAGGCAGGCAGCCACCAATATCCACCTGGATCATTCCTCCCCTCTTAGGAAGCAGTGGTCCCCATTGCGTTGAGTTCCTCCATGAGATGGTGAAACTTCTGCTGAACTTGGTCCCTGGTCAACCACTTGCCTTGGTGCAGGAGTTGGCAGCTTTGACAACCCAATACAATTGTATCTTCTGCTGGCGATTGTTCCTAATTTGCATGTCCATGATACAATCTGTGGTGTCTTGTTCCATGCAGTCTAGGTTTAACTATGTTGGTGTGAGTTGTTATGCAATGTTAGAGGTGTCCAATAGAAGTGGGAAATAGGGCCTAAGGCGGTCCAAATTGAATACTGGGCGCAGACCAAGGAATGGTGGAATATAGAGCTCAAATTCATTTTTCCCTATAGCCTTGGTGATGGTGTATGACCCATATTGGAGCAGGCGAAGCTTGCGGTGGGGTCTAGTGAGGCACTCCTTTTGCAAATGTAGCCACAATTTTTCACCCACTTGGAAGTGGTGCGGCACCCGATGTTGATCGTGTCATTTCTTGTACTTAGCATTGGCTCTGTTCAATATGTCATGAATTGTAGAAATTATACAACATGCATGTATATCTTGGATTCACCCGATCTAAAAATGTACTAAAGTTAAATACTGATTCGCTTCTACAAATATTTTGTAGAATTAAAAACACAATCGCTAATCACATGAACATGAGAAAGATCAATCACACACAACACATATAATTTCCTGAGGAAAGCTTACAGCTAAAAACCCCACTATCTTCTATTGTATATTAAGCATGGATCATGAAAAAATTACATACAAAACTCTTCTCACAAGATCCCTTCAGTACTCGGCTAATTTTCTCACACTGTCATATGAAAAACCAACCAACACATAACCAATTCTCAGCCTCCAGACAGCCTACTTTGCTTGTGAAATCCCTTATGGTAAAGATCCCTAAAAGATAGGAATTCTTGTCTGCCTTGACTATGCAAGTATCATGGGCACTCCAATGGGTGTTTGCATGCATGTGTGCAAGCCAATAATCCTACAACTGATAATCAACTTCCCTTTCACCTAGAACTCAACTTGGTCTCCACTGGATCTAACATGCATGTAGCTAATAATAGTAAATCCTCAGTTGCATATGAGATCACTGATTGTGAATTAATTAATATTTAATTCACTAGATCTCTCACTAGTGTATCTTCAGTTACAACTAGCACAATTGAGTTTAACTCACTTAACCGAGTTAAACTGATTTACAACTTTCACCAACTCATGCATCACTGCACTTCGACATCTGTTACAACTAAAATTACTCTGCATGTCTCACCAACAACCTCTAACTCGAAATCCACTAACTAACTGAATTTATCACTTTCAATTAACTCATTCAAGTCCACATTGAGAATAGATTACAGTTTAATGTCCATCTTAATTAAGGGATAATCAAAATAGACATGCACCCAAAAATAGCACTGTGGGCCCCACCCTAGTCTGGGTGCTTAATGAAACCAGGTGCTTAATGCATTAGGCATGGGTGTTGAATCTTCTTGTTGAATCTAAACAAGAAAGGGATTATCCTTCACCCCAATCATGTCTCTATGGTATTTGAATTTGCTCCTGGTGAGCACCTTCGTCAGAATATCTGCATCACGATCTTCTGTGGGAATGTACTGAAGCAACATGATCCTTCTCTACACATAATATATGAGATTATGGTACCGGATATCTATATGCTTGGACCTATCATGAAACACAGGATTAATCGAGAGTTTAATGCAACTCTGATTATCACAATGAATTACTGTCGAATCCATCTGAGAACCAAACAAACGAACCAAGATCTTTCTCATCCAGATAGCCTCACATGCAGCTTGACTTGCTGCCATGTATTCCGCTTCCGCTGAACTGAATGCCATGGATAATTGTTTCCTTCTGTACTAGGAAATTGTTGTCGATCCAATGCTAAAGATCCCCCCTGATGTGCTCTTTCTGTCTGATGGACTTCCAACCCAATCTACATTTGTGAAGCCATACAGATTCACTTCATCTATCTGTCTGTACCATAAACCATACTCTAATGTTCCCCTCATGTATCTCAAGACATGCTTCCCTGCTTTCCAAAAGAGTTTGGTAGGCTTAACCATAGCTTGACTCAACTGGTTAACTGCGTAGCAAATGTTCGGTCTCGTGTTCACTAGATACATTATCAAACCCACTAATCGTCGATAGACAGTAGCATCCACTACCTCTCTATAAGTAGCATCCTCTTTCCTCTAATTTCCTAGAAGAAGAGTATCCATGGGTTTGCAGCTCTCCATGTTAAACTTACCCAGTATCTCCTTAGCATACTTGCCTTGAGACACAAAAATTTCACCATCCTGCTGCCATATTTCCAATCCAAGGAAATAATGAAGGAGTCCCATGTCCTTCATTTCGAACTCCCTTTCAAGATCCTCCTTGCATGAGTGCATCAGCTGCTCATCACGAGTCAAAATTAGATCATCAACATATAGAACAATAATCAATAACTTACCCTCAACCACAATCTGGTACAGGTTTGCATCTGCTTCACTTTTGGTAAAGACCAGTTCGGTGAAATAGTTGTCTATCTGAGTGTACCAAGCATGGGGTGCTTGCTTCAACCCATACAGTGCTCTTTTGAGTCTGTACACATGTGACTCACTGTTCAAGATCTCGAAACCTTCAAGCTGCTCTATGTACACCTCTTCCTCAATGATCCCATTGAGAAATGCAGTTTTCACATCCATATGATGAATGCGCCAACCCATCTGCGTTGAGAGTGCAAGTATGGATGTTATGGAAGAGTAACTTGCAACAGGTGCAAAAGTCTCATCATAATCTATCCCCTCGATCTATGAGAATCCTTGAGCCATAAATCTGGCCTTGTATTTCTCCACACTTCCATCAACAACTTGCTTTACCTTATAGATCCATCTTGATCCAACCACTGATTTGTCGACCAGCCTTGGGACTATCTCCCATGCACTGTTCTTGACAATAGAGTCATACTCCTCCACCATTGCATCAACCCAAGTTGGGTGCTGCACTGCTTCCTGAAAGGAAGATGGTTTAGTCACAATATATTTGCTCATAAGAGCCATGTATCCAGTAAATCGGCCAGGAGACTGTCTCTGTCTGCGCTGTGAAGTAGGGGCTCCTACATTATGTGCAGCATCAAGTCTCAGCCTATCAGCTTCTGTGGTGCTCCTTCTGCCATTTCTGATGGATGGCTCTGCATGAGTTTTTTCCTCCACTACATGAACCTTCTCATGTGGCTGATCCACATCTTGAGACTCATCCTTGGGAACCAACAGTTCCTCTGTTGTATGCAAGTCCAACTCCCTCTCAAGGGACAACCGCGTGGCTTTCTCCTCATCAAATTTGATATCCCTTCACACAACAGTCGTTCTGTTGTTTTGCAACACTAGTATAAAATAATGAAATTAATGACTAGGTGACTAAAAAATTTAGTCACCGCAATTATTTCAAGTAAATTACTACTAAATTTGAGAAATTTTAAGTGACTGAACTAAAAATTACTAACTTAAACGACTACTTTAGTCTAGGTATATAATATACTACTAGATAATAAGTGACTAACTTAAATGACTAATTTAGTCTAGGACTAAAATATATAACTAGATAATAAGTGACAAAATTAATAATGATTAACATAAATGAGTATTATAGTCCAAGAATAAAAATATGACCAAATAACAAGTATAACAAGTATATGAATTAAGCATTTATGTTAATATTTTTTAATTGTGTCACCCCGGAAATGGAAAATTACAATTTTGATACCGAAGTGTCACATTTCACTACAGGGGTCTCTAAATCCATCTAAAGTGTTAAAATTTAGAGACAAAGGAGTCTTTGAATCCATCTAGAGTGTTAAAATTTTGAATACCCTTTTGTCTCTAAAGTTTAAAACTAGAGGGTTGTTTCTACTATCACCTTAGTAATGAATCCTCTCACTTTGGATTACTTATTGAATCTTGGGGATATCCCAAAGCACAAACTTATGGGGTCTTTTGTGTGACTAGATCATTAGCATTGAAAACCATTTTCCCCCTCATATACATTATGATACGTATAAAATGTACCCTCAAACCTGGTTAAATGTGCTCTTTATACACGTGTAAGCATCATATCCTAATTTATTCAGTGTATATATAAACACACACAATTCTTCTTAATGACTATCACCACCACAACATTTTCACCCAATTTAGTTTTTAACAATTAACTATATAAGTATACATAAAATTAGAAGAGATGTGTATTAATGCAGAATATAGACTTTAACATAGGGAATTGTTCCATTTTCGCAATTAAAATTTATTAACCAGGAAGAATATATAATAAAATAAAATTAAACTAATCAAATAATTCCATCTATTTATATGAAATTAACAATTTATGATTCCATCTAGTTATATGAAATTAACAATTTACAAGGTGCTAGGGATATAAATCTTCCACCATGCATGCTAGTATCTTAAAGTCCACTCTTCATGTTACACTCTCATTTGTGATCTTTTCCTCCTCTTGTAATTGTCTAAGAATTTATTTCCATATCTCTATATCAACATCTATTAGTATTTTTGTTTTTTAATCATTTTAGTTTAGAGAGATTTTTTTGACTATTTTCTTAAATTTTCCTAACAACATAGAAAATAAAAAGAATTATAAAAGTCAATAAAAAACACAAAAATATAGAAATAAGAAAATAACTAAAAAAAATGAATAAAAAATTGAAAGGCTATTTAAAAAAAAAAATCTAATGTGCGTGATCTCTTCCTTCTAACAAATATGCCACCCTTTCCAAAGCAAATGACTAGAAAAATGAATAAAGAAAAGAAAGACTATTTAGAAGTCATGTCATGTGTGAAATCTTCCTTATTATAAGCTATAACATTCTCTTCATTACCCATTTGTCACCCAATTAAGAGTTCAAAGAGCCCTCTTTGTTTCTCTATTCATTTTTTTTTAAGTGATCTTGATTTTTCTTTATGATTTTACATTTTCCTCTCATTTATTAATTTGGTGGGATTTTAACATTATTAATTTGGTGGGAGTTTAAAATTTCATTTTTTCAAAGTCTGTTTTGACTATGTCCTGCCGGACTGTGAGGTAATCATCCCATTAGACTTTGTCCTCCCCGATCGTAAGGTATTCATCTAAAATTTTGAATCCCAAATGCTCAATGCATTTGCTAGATTTTGATTAATCCCAAATGATGAATGCATTTGCTAGATTTTGATTAGGGTCTTTTATTTTGAATGTGGTGTGTTCTAATAAATTTTGTGTGAGGTTCCCGGAGGATAACCATGCACATTTTTTTTCATTTTGGTAAAGAAGGGTTGTGAAGTAAAATAATATGGAAAATTAGGGGCGGTGAAGAGTGGAATGGGTCCAAATATTGCAGTGACAGGACCTCAATTCACTCAGTCTCTTCAGTGTCAGATAATGAATGTTGGAAGAGAGCGGGGCCTGTTACAGGAACAATGGGCACTCACAGAGCCCATTACCTTTCGAATGTCGACGGAGTAGTGATTCATTATTAAATGAGCCATCATTCAATGAGCAACGCTTCTATTACTAACCCTAATTCTACTTATGCTCTTATTCTTGTATCCTCCCCTTCATCCTCATCACTAAGAAGGTTTCAAGGAAGGATGAATTGTCATATGTTAATATACTGTAATTTAGGAATAAGTTTGCAGATGAAATTGGTCTTTATGAATTTTTTCTGGAAACAGAGCCTATCACCATCGAGGCTCACATTGGAAATGAAATTTGTATCCAAATACAAGGTCTCATTTCAACGACATTTGAATGTTTTGTAGAAGCTCTTGCGCTTGATCCCTTAATGCTTGTGCTCTCACGCATTGTGGAATTTTGTACAAAGATGAAGGGCACTTGCTATATGCAGTAGAGGTTTGTTTCTCACATATGACACTATTTGTGGTTTTTTTATTTTCTATACTTATTTTTTGTGTTACTTGTTTTTTCGAGCTTCTTTATAGTAGTAGGTTTTTTATATTGTATTTTGAAACCGAATGAATTTGAATATTACTAGGATAACCAAAATATATCTACAGTAACTATGCATCAATATAGAAATGTGAAAATTACATGATCTCAGTTTTGGAAAAAAACAAAAAAATATACCAGTGCTTATACATTCTATTGACACAATTTTTTCGGATGGCACCGTTTGACCTATGAAGTTTCACCAAAGTCAACTTTTGGAAAATTTATTTTTAATGTACCAAGCCTTTTTAAGGAATCCCTACCTGTTATCATATAAATCAATGTTGATGCCATGGCATGGATATCTACTAATGCATGGGATCACACTTCTACAATCGTATGCTACAAAGAAACATGAAACATAATTGATAGGATTTTGAACTTGCTTCCCTTTCATCAAATAGGCACTCTTGATTCTTTGGCATGGCATCCTCACAACATTAAGAGTCTGGGTTATTAACTTATTTCAGAAAAATATATTTCTTGTAAAGTATCGATACATTTTATAACTACCCAAATGAATGACTTTGTTTCAGGGATAAATATATACCCTCTTTAACCAATAGATCACATTGGATTCATTTTCTTGACAAATTATCATATTTATTTATTTATATAATGTGGCATCCATTGTAGATTTTTCACAAAATTCTAATATGATATTATGAGCAATCTTGATCTGAAAATGGAACTATTTGTAATGCTATGCAAAGTATCCATTTCCATATAATTTAATGTGCAAAGTGTTCTCCATGACTTGCAGGCTAAACAAAGTAGTTTTGGTAATGTTTCTGAGTTTTATGTGTGAGGATTTGTTAATTAAATTTATTGTTTAACATATCACAGCAGAAATACACAGCAATTAAAATTCACCATAACATAACACAGCAAATTGTTGAGGCAGTTCACCCCTCCTGGGCTACATTTGTCGGTCCAAGGCTCCCCAATGGCATGTCCTTGCTCTATTAATTTGCTCAAAATGGTTACATAGTGAAAAATATGCCTAAACAGGAAAAACCAACTGTAAATTTGACTTCATAATATATAAAATAGCTAAAAATGGCTTTTGTTTCACCTTAAACAGTGAAATATAACCCAAAATAGTGCCTCCTCCATGATGGCCCTGGTGGCTCCTTCCTCTTATCTGAAGAAAAATATAATGTATAGCACCTCTATTCACTCTGAAACATATTCCAAACTCTCCAGAATGCTGAAGAAACCCAAAATTGACTAAAATTTCATCCTGTTTGGTCGAAAATTGAGAGAGTTATGACCAAAACAATTTTTTTCCCAATGGCACTAAAAAACCTCCTCTAAAACTGGAGGAACTCCAATTAACTCCTCCAAATTCATCGGACAGGTGGATTAGGTGGAACTGCGCTCCAATTTAGGCGAAACATTAAATGCAACTGTTAGACAATTGGCGTGTTCACATGCGGTTTTTCCAGCGGTCAAGTGTCTAGCGGATAATGTTTAAAACCCACGCCCATGGTCACACGGTAAGGGTTATATGGAGTTGGGGCTAGCTCTGAGGGCTAGCCCCCTTAAATTTTCACCGGTTAAAATTTTAAGCGTCGGTCCTTCGTTGGAGGTCATATGCTGATAGGGGCTAGCTCCTAAGGGCTTAACCCAACTTTCTCCACCCGTTCAACACGCGATCCGAGCCTCCGTTCAACCATCCGACTCTTTAATTCTCCGCCCAACTGCACGTTCACCGATGACCTGGATGCCCATTCAAACACCACCCGACTCACCCACTGTTCAGAATAGTGCCTCTGTCGTGCTGGTCGGGTTGACCCTGCCCGAGGAGTCAGGTCGGGGGTTCGACCCTCATGCCTTCCATAAATTTTCATAACACTTTTCAACCAATGGCCTAGGGCCATGTGGTAGTCTCCGGGTAGGCCACGTGGCACCCACTGATAGACCAATAAAAACTTAATAAAATTCAATTTTTTCCATATAATTTTTTTTGTAAAAAAATGACAAAGTCATAGTCAAAAATTCATGTTTTGGAGGTCACTAGACGAATTCAAACCGCCGTAACTTTCACATACGACATCAGTTTTGAGTCCCGTTCTGATCCAGGTGGATATTGGTGGCCACCCACCTATTCCACTTGGGCCCTCACCATTGTCTCTTTCATTTTTTCAGTTTCGGCATAACTTACTATTTTTAGCAGTTTTTCGGGTCCTGAACTTCTGGAGCCGTTTTGAGGCCCTAAACGACGTTTTTTGGGCATCGCGCCTCTAGCGAATATCATTTTGTTTTGAAATGATATTTGTGGCGAAAGTTGTAGTCCTCGGATAGATCTTTCTAATGATGTATCATGTGCATCAAACGGAGATAGTATGCCAAAGTTACGTCCCTGGGAAGTTGAAACACCAATTTACCCAAACAGGGCCCATAGTTTTGGCGCTTCATCTCCTAGGGTTAGGTTTTTGGATGTTTAGGCTTCTCCATTGTTTCTCAATAATAAATAGGCCCTCGAGCCTCATTTTAACTCAGTTCAGAAGCCTGTAGCCGCCACATCTCTCCTTAGAGATAGCTACTAGCGCCCTAGCTAGTTTTATTTCCATTCTATCTGTAAGCAAATTTCAGTTCCTTGATATTAATGAAATGAAGTGTTATTTCTGTTGCATCTCTGTATTTATGGTTATGTGTTTATTCTGTTGCGTTCCTGCATAAATTCGGATCACGTTCACGGCACTAGAATCGCAGCGGCGAGGCCTTTCTAGTCGTTCAAATTTCAACCATTTCTGAGCACTTCCATTTTTTAGCATTTTTTTCAAGTTGGACATGATCTCTTGATCACACCTCCCCAATGGGAAGCTTTTGGACCCCAAAAGCTCTTTGAATTACAGAAACTGAAGATGAGAAGACTAATTCTCCACTCTTCCAACCTTGAACCACTGAAATCTCCCTGATTTCATCAAATTGAGCTTCTCATAAAAGGATAAATTCTTCCTTGAATCTACTGACCGACTGTTGCTAACCTTGATTATGTCATGATGCAAATTCTTGAAATTTGTAGAAAAACAACTAAAATTTGCAGAAAACATATTGCTCCTACAATGGTCTACCTTCAAAGGAAACTGAATATAAGATTCACCTTGCCAACTGTCTTTATGGTGAATTTTTTCCAAATGAGCCATGTATTTGTGTCGATTCCCAACCAAGTTTTCTCACCATACCAACCTGCCATTATGAAACCAGCATTGATCCATGCTGAAATTTGTGTCCTCTTTGGTTGCATGCTTTTCCCTTTCTTGGATTCTTGCACCACTTTGCACCGACACTTTGTTCTCTGCACTGATCGACACCAAAGACACTTTGTGCAACAACTTGTCATCTTCTTCCAAAGATGACCTGCTTTCAGACTGAAACATATCATCATTTATATCAGCAATAACATGAAAAGGATTATGTACAAAATATATTTTTTTATCATCAACAAAGTAAAATTTTGACTTGCATTGACAAGCCTTTTCAACTGCCCTGCATTCACTAAAGACGATTCTAGCTTCTTCCGATGTGCTCTCACAATAAACTCCTTGCCATCCTTGAATAGATGATACTTGTTCTCATGGCGATGGAAGATCGCTTTTCTGTCATATAAGTACAGACTACCCAACACCACACCTGTAATGTCAAGCAATACCACATCTAATTCAACCAAGTCAACGTAATTCCTTGAAACTTGTAAATTAGCATCCTTGCAAATCCAACCAAGTGGATATGGCTTAGGATGTGAAATGGTCTCAAGTTTCAGCTTCTTGACTAAGTCTTTTGAGATGAGGTTTGCTTGAGACCCTCTGTCAAATAGTGTGTCTATCTTTTTGTGTTTGGAAATTATCCTCGCATGAAACAGCTCAATCCTCCTCTCTTCATTTGGAGCTTCTATGTGACAGTTTAAAGTGCTAGAAATGGGATTTGTTTCATTTACAATCTCTTTCCTCTTTATGTTATTTAGTGCCATAGCTATGCTTTTAGTTTCATCTCCTGATTCAGACCCTAAGTCTTGTTCAGCTATTGCAACCGTTTTGCCCTTTTCTTTGGCCTTATCTTTGGTTTTAAATTTTTCTGGCTTCAATTCTGAATGAAGTTTCCAGCAATGGTCTTCATCGTGGCTTGTTTTGGAATAGTTTTTACAAAACAATTTTCCTTTTTCTTTCCTAGAGTTTGCATTTCTTTTTCTCCCTTTGCCTCTAAATTCCATATCCTCATTCTCATCAAAAGATTTTTTACCTCTAGCCTCTAAATGCGTGGCTTGGACACAAACCTCGTCTAGACTAGTAGGATTGAACATAAGGATAGTATGTATAAGATAACTGTGTAAACCACCTATATATTTCAGCAAAGTCTCTTGGCTATGCAAATAAATTCCTAAAAAAAGAGCCCTTCTTCTAAACTCTTGAGTGTAATCTTGAACATTTTTTCCCTTAAGTTGTCTAAAACTTTTCCAATTCATGATAGCCTTTTGTAAATGAGCTAATGGATAAAATTGTTGTTTAATTGCGGAAACAAAGTCAGCCCATGATAAAGTGATATTACCATGTTTTTTAATTTCATCCTTGGTCTTGGCTTCCCACCATACCAATGCTGCTCCTTCTATTCTCAAAGAGGCTAACTGAATCTTGGTGTCGTCTTCATGAAGGTTTTGTATCCTCAAATAAACTTCCAACTGTCTTATCCAAATGTCAATTTTCTCTGCATTGACCTCACCATTAAACATAGGCAACTAAAATTTAACATCAAGCTTTAAAAATGGAC
The DNA here is from genome assembly GCA_034641835.2 of Pinus albicaulis. Lineage (NCBI taxonomy): Eukaryota > Viridiplantae > Streptophyta > Pinopsida > Pinales > Pinaceae > Pinus > Pinus albicaulis. Next base: position 1,313,932,299 of record CM076580.1, on the reverse strand, counting down.
TTTTACCAGTGGTTTTAGACTTGTGAGATTGATTCATCGAAGTAGAGGATGGCGATGTAGAGGAAGAAGATGAAGATGGGGATGGTGCATCACCATTTCTTCCATTTCCTTTCTTTGACTTGTCATCACTTTTCTTTGCTCCTGAAGAAACCTCTCCTTCTTTCTGATGTCTAGACCCTTCTCCTATAAGCCTATCATTCCTTTCTTGGTAGAGTATCCTCACCATCTCAGTCATGTCTAAGAAAGCCTTTCGGAACACCCGTTCTTCTTCTTTGGGACCAATATCTTCAGGAACTTCTCCTTCTCTTGAAGACATGCTTGAGGCTTCTTCTATGGCTCTTGGAGGTGAATTAAAATGTGGATTTAATGGCTCTTTGGCCCTCCTTGGTTGGGGATTACTTTGAACTCTAACCAAATGTCCTTCCCCTCTCTTGAGCTTAAGCCTAGTAAGCATCAAAACTTGCAAACAATCAACTATATCTTTGCACAAGAACAAATGTAGAGTAAAACTCTAGCTCTGATACCAACTGATAAATTGCTCAAATCGAGCACTACATCCCCAAAATAGGCTATCCTCCACGTTTTGCCCAGGGCTGCCCAAATCTTCAAATCAGCTTCTCGAGATCTAGAAGTTCTCAAAATGTTCTGAAACCACTTCCATTGGTTCCAAAATGACTGAAATAGTCAAGATATTTTTTTTTTTCATCAAAAATAGCCTCTGGCTACTCCGATTTCGCCTCAATCACCTATCGACACCCCTTGGCACTAGGGTTAATGAAAATGTCTCTGCTGAGTTTTGACCTCTAAAAGTCCATAAAACTTGCTGAAACCTCTGTAAATAGATTTAGAATGATTTTTTCAGTCAATAATGACCATTGGTTCGCTGCAAATGGTCTCAAAAAGCTCTTTCTAAGCCCTGCACTAATGCTGGCACTAATGGCTCCTGGAACCTTACTGAAGTTTTTCAACCTTCAAACGTTCTCTACAGGCTCTGAAAACCATCTCATCAGATTCAGAAAATCTGAATTATCCAATTTAGACTATTGGAACTCTGGAAAAGGACTCTAACTCCCCTGTTTATGCCTCAAACTGAATTTGTCTCATGGTGGCCCTAGTGGCTCCTTCCTCTTCTCTGAAGAAATTTTTTTTTTATAACACCTCTGTTCACTCTAAAACATATTCCAAACTCTCCATAATGTTGAAGAAACCCAAAATTGACTAAAATTTCATCTTGTTTGGTCGAAAATTGAGAGAGTTATGACCAAAACAATTTTTTTCCCAGTGGCACTAAAAAACCTCCTCCAAAACTGGTGGAACTCCAATTAACTCCTCCAAATTTGTCAGACATGTGGATTAGGTGGAACTACGCTCCAACTTAGGCAGAAAATTAAATGCAACTGTTAGACAGTTGGCACATTCACATGCGGTTTTTCTGGCGAATAATGTTTAAAACCCACGCCCATGGTCACAAGGTGAGGGTTATATGGAGTTGGGGCTAGCTCTAACGGCTAGACCCCTTAACTTTCCGCCGGATAAAATTTTAAGCGTCAGTTCTTCGTTGGAGGTCATATGCAGATAGGAGCTGGCTCCTAAGGGCTTAACCCAACTTTATCCGCCCGTTCAACACGCGACCCAAGCCTCCATTCAACCGCCCGACTCTTTGTTTCTCCGCCTGACTACATGTTCACCGACGACCTAGATGCTCGTCCAAACACCGCCTGACTCACCCACTGTACAAAACAGTGCCTCTTTCGTGCCGGTCGGGTCGACCCTGCCCGAGGAGTCGGGTCAGGGGTTTGACCCTCATGCCCTCTATAAAGTTTCATAACACTTTTCAACCAATGGCCTGGGGCCACGTGGCCGTCTCTGGGTAGGCCACATGGCACCCACTAATAGGCTAATAAAAAATTAATAAAATTCAATTTTTGCATATAAATTTTTTTGTAAAAAAATGACAAAATCATGGTCAAAAAGTCTTGTTTTGGAAGTCACTAGACAAATTCAAACCTCAGTAACTTTCAAATACGACATCGATTTTGAGTCTCGTTCACGGTGCCAGAATCGCAGCGACGAGGCCTTTCCAGTCGTTCAAATTGCAACCATTTCTTAGCACTTCCATTTTTGAACATTTTTTTCAACTTGGACATGATCTCCTGATGAAATCTTAAAACAAATTTTACTTTCAAATAGACACGTAATTTCTCTACCAAATAGCAACAGAGTAGAATAGAAATAATTTCACAAAATTTACACAATAAAACACAAAAATTTTCTAGGGAACCCAACCGGGAAACCCTCACTTTCTTCATAATTTTATTAAGGAAAATTGAGAAAAATATATGATACACATACAAGCTAGTTCTAATATGAAAATACAAGAATTTTCCTGCCTATCCTAGGCTTGAAACTTATGCCTGATAGCTGACCTGCTTCCTTCTCCTATATGCACTAGAGAATCTGATTTTTCAACACAAAACCTTAGGAAATTATATCCTATTTCCTATCAGTTGCTAAGCTCCTATTAAATAGGGATTCCCCTATTTCTATGCACACTCCAGAGAGAAAAATGCCTTCCTCAATAGTTCACACAAGGAACACTTGGCTCGTTCCTCCACAATCTCTCTTGCTCAAAAAATTGTGCTCAAGAATTGATTGATTAATTGTGTGCCTTTGATCTCCTTATAAGCCTTTTGATTAGGATATTATTAGTGATTTTTCTAAATTAGGAGTTGAATGAGATTTTCTAGTTAAGAAAAGTAAACACTCTTTGTTAACTGGATCCTCCTAAAATTTAGGAGGATAATTCCACTTATTCACTCAGTTCCCAATTTAACTCACACTAGAGGATATATAACTCATCCTCCACAAACTCACACTAGTCAAAATAATTTTTTAACTTGTAAGCATCATTGGAACTCATAGATGTCTAAGAATATCTCTAAATCAATTCCTTGAATCAGGGCAAAGATCAAGGAATCAATTCCTTCGCTACTTTTGAACACTCCCTCTCAGTGAGGAAGGGATTTTGTAAAACTACCAACTTATCTCTATGATGAAAAAAACTACCTCTTGCCAATGCCTCGGTCAAGATGCCTGTCGTCTGCTCCCCTATTGGAATGTAGTATAGCTTGAATATCCCCTTTTGCACACAATCTCTAATATGGTGATATGAGATATTGATATGCTTTGTGAAATCACGAAACATTGGATTCTCAGAAAGTTTAATGCAACTATGCTTATCAAAATGTATCATGGTAGGCTCCATCCTCTATCTGAAAAGTCCCACAAGTAACTTCCTCATCCAAATAGCCTTGCAAGCTACCTCACTAGCAACCATGTACTCGACCTCTGTTGAACCGAGTGCAACTGATCTCTGCTTCTTGTTGTACCAAGAAATTGTAGGTGACCCAATGCTGAAGATGCCACCTGAAGTAATATTCCTGTCTGTAGAGCTCCTTTCCCAATCTACATTAGTGAAGTCCTCAAGCCTCACTCAATCAACCTCTTTGTACCAAAATGCATAGTTTGTTCTGCCTCTGAGATATCTAAACACATTCTTTGCAACAACCCAATGCACTATGGTCGGTTCAACCATGAACTGACTTAGTTGGTTGACTACAAAACAAATATCAAGTCGTATGTTGACAAATTACATCAATGATCCACTGAGTTTCCTATATACTCTAAGATCTACTCGCTCTATTGCAGTAGCACCCAACTTCCTCCAGTTTGTGTCTATAGGTGTGGCCATGGGCCTGCAATCTTGCATATGAAATTTCTGGGGAATATCTACTGTGTACTTGCCTTGTCCCACAAATATCTCACCATCACCCTGCCAAACCTCCAAGCGAAGGAAATAATGCACAAGTCCTATATCCTTCATATAAAACTCCTTTACAAGATCTCTTGGATCAAGCTCTCATCTCTATTCAATATAAGGTCGTCGACGTAGAGAACTAAAATGAGCGAAATCCCTCCACCCATGATATAGTACAAGTTGGCATCTGTCTCATTCTTAGTTAAGCCCAATCCTCAAAGGTAGCTGTCAATCCAAGTGTACCATGCTCTCGGAGCTTACTTGTGCCCATAAATAGCTCTCTTCAGCCTGAAGCCATTTATGTCTCCATTGAACTGCTTAAACCCCTCTGGATGCTCTATATATATCTCCTCCTCAACAACTCCATTGAGAAATGTTGTCTTCATGTCCATATACTGGATCTTCCACCCCATCTATGATGCAAGTGATAGAATAGTCCTAATGGATGAATATTGTGATATTGGGGAAAAAGTGTCCTCATATTCTATTCCCTTAATCTGTGAGAATCCTTTGGCCACAAACTTGGCCCTGAAATTCTCCACACTCCCATATGCTCCATGCTTCAATTTGTACACCCATATAGATCCAAATACAATTTTCCCCTCAGATCATGGAACAACTTCTTAGACATCATTCTTCATGATAAAGGAATACTCCACCATGGCATTGTGCCAAAATTGTTGAGAAGTTGCCTCCTCATAAGAAAAAGGCTCAATGTCCACCAAATTTGTCATCGGTGCCATATAACCTATGTACCTTTGTGGTTGTTTACTCTTCCTAAAGATGGTTCTAGGAGCCTCGATCTACTCTTGAGCCTCCTGGATCAAACTCTCGACCCACTTGGCCTTCTTACTTCCTATGGTGGTTGGCTCTCGTTGATTTGTTTTCTCTCATCCTACTGTGCTACTCTCTTTCCACTAGACTTTGGTTGTGGCTGACTTTGAGGTATTGGTTGTGCCTCCTGTTTGAGAGGGAGTAGCTCTTCCTTAGGTACTGCAATCTGCTCACACCCTAAGGAAACTTTGAGAGCTTGATCCTCCTGGAATCTCACATCTCTCTTGAGAATTGTTGTCTTGGATCATGAAAGATATATGCTGCTATACTCTAACAGTTTGGTCGTTATATTGTCGGATTTTTCTTGAATTTATTTTAAAAGCCCAAAATTTTATTAGATATCCGATAAACACAATTATCATCGGATATCCAATGATACAATAGTTGGATATATGACACTATTTATGTTAATCGAATATTCGATGATAATTGAATGTTTTCCAGATATCCAACATAATTTCACATTTTTTCAAATATACGACATTTGATTAGATCAACTATCAAATGAACTTAAATTAACAAACTCAGTACATTTAACAATTTATAAATCAATACTATTTTAAACTTGAATTTAATTCATTTACATTTACACCCTAGCCATTCATTTTTTCTTGATAATCCTGTAATTTGTGAGCTTAATGATCTGATCTTTGAAGTCATGACAAAACCCCAACAATCAAAGCACGAGAAAATGGTCATCGGAACTACTAGGATGAGACTATAAAATGTGTTGGGATATCAGTTTCAATAGGGTGAACGCTACCTTGCCCTTGAAAATTTTGGCAACATCTGCTACCGGAAAATCGTCCTTCAGGTATGTGTGAAGTCAAAGGTTTTCACATTGAAGGCTTCAAATTATTGAACATCGGGAAGCCTAGTTGATGATCCCTATCCTATTGACTACAACTTTTATATTCATCATTGCTTTCATTGCAACACCTCCAGTAGATATTAATGGTGTTCATGAGCCTATTTTTGGTTCTCTTATTTATGGAAACAATATTACCTTTGATGTCATTATTCCTACCTTTGAAACTATCAGTTTTTACTTCTATCCCATGGGGGAAGTAGCTTTCGTCAATTAATGGCTACACAACAGGGACACTATGAGCCAATGATTCATATTGTTGATGTAGTGTCCATGCGCCACATACATTCGATGGTCTATCATAGCTAGACACTCTATGATGGGTTTCCTAGATACCCAACCTATGACAACAAGTTGCATTCTATTGTCGAACCCTGTAAGAAGTTGAAGAATTATATTCAAGCCTACTGTGACATGTTGCACTCACATTCTTATCTAAGTGTTGAGAATCATACTTTCTTCACATTTTTTTTATCCTCTCCTTAAATTATCACCTCAAAGGAAGGCTTCAACCGTGTTTGTGATGTGTGAGATTGATGTCCTTCTACCAAAGACCAAAGGCATTTTTTATATCCTAGTGAGATTTATCTTTTCCCTTATTTTGCTCATTTCCTTTTGTTATAAGTATGTGTGGAGATGTAAATACCCTTGTTATCCTTTATAGGAGGATCATGACATTGTACGTGAGTAAGGAGGCCTAACCCATTTTGATTTTTTTGCATATTATTTGATCTCCTTACACATATTCTAATAACATTGTTTATCATAGATCTCACATAATCATGGCCTCTTGTGCTCCTAGGAGTTCAATCATTTTTCATTCTACTACCTTCACTTGAACACTGAACACAATTAACAATACCCTTCAAATGTTGGACCATTAAACAAAATTGGCAATATAAAAATTAAAATTACTTTTAAGTTGAAAACATAATCTAGAATGATTTTTAATTGATTGAATATTTTTATTTTTTAATATAAAAATGTGGATTAACTATTCAAAATTCAAAGATATATAAAAAAGTGAATTTGACTTCCTTATAAATCACCACTAATATTATTTGTTTCACTAAGTTGTGTGAGTTTTTAGATGTATGCACACTCAACCTTTGGCTTGATTAATCGAGACCAAGGGCATATAAGCCGTTAAAATCACTAGGGGATTAGACCCAAGTTGGGTCACTCTAGCTCTTAACATGACTAAATTTTTGCCTACAAAGTTTAGAATTGGTGACTTTAACACCAATAAATGTCTTAACAATACACCCTATCGTTGTCTATTCTATACCCACATAAATTATCGCTAATTATTTTAAATAATTTACTTTTATTTACATAATTTATAAATTTTAATTAAAAATTATTAATCCAATTCTCCCCTCCCTACTTTAATATCAATAATCAATAATGAATAAAAAGTTTTAATTTAAATTAAAAGCACTAATCCACTTTTACCACTTTCTATCCACCCACCTTCCAACCCATTTTTGTGGATAAAAAAATAATACCCAAACAACTTTTAGGCTTGCACGATGAACCGGAAAAAACCAAAACCAACCCCAAAACAAAGAAAATGAAAATTAAAGTTTTTGGGCTAAAACGTTGACGAAATTTAAGCGGGAACTTAAGAGAGATTTAAGGGGACGGGTTTTATAAAAGCCCATACCAGGTTAGGCATTGATTTTTTTTCTTCCTACACTGTGGGTTTGAGTTGTTTGAAAGCTTTTAATTTTTTGATTTCATAAAGCAGGTTCAAATGGTTGGGATAATTTATTTCAGTGCAAATTAGCTCCTGCATCCAGGTTTCTTAGTCCCAAATTAACGCCTATTCCCTGAGCTATAGTCGATTATATACTAACTTTACATCGAAACATGTACCAAATGGTAGAATAATTTTAATATTTGCTTATGAATATCTATATATTTCCATATGTTTAATATTTTTTATAATTATTTTATGATTATAATTTTTATAAATGTTTCTGTTTAATATTTCCATATGTTTCAGTCACTATCCCCACTACCCACTCACTAATATGAACACCATTGTAATACTGTCCCCAATTAAATCAACCGAAAACAGCATTGAAATATTGTGGAAAGCTAGAGCATTCATTCTATTTTACAAATATGCCCAGCTAACAAAAAATGGTATCAAGAAACAAAAAGAATGCAAGAATGCAAGAGGAATTATTAATATTTAGGAGAATAATATGAACATCATTGTAATAATGTCTTTAATTATATTAACCAAAAACATCGTTGAAACACTGTGGAAAGCTAAAGCATTTATTGCCTAGAAAATTAGGGACATTGTTGAATAAGAATGATGTTTACCCTTTCTTTCTTTTTTTGAAAATATGTCTAGCCAAAAGAAACGGTATTTTACAAATATGCCCAGCTAACAGAAATTCATATCAATCAAACAAAAAGAATGTTACAGGAATTATTAATATTTAGGAGAATAATTTATTCTGGACTGATACACTTTGAGTGGGCTTAATGGTTAAGAGAATGTGTGTCTTCAGAATAGAGTATATATGCCTTTGTAGACTTAGAAGTCAAATAGTTGTGTTGAGGATCACTTTTGAAAAGCAAAATTTTAAACATAACCTTTCTTGACAGAGAACTTAAAAACCCAAAACATTAAAAAAAATTATATGACAGCAAAGAAAAATCCAAATTCCAACCCTGCCAATGGACATATATAATCTCATCATTTCCTCATCTTTTCTCATCTAGTCAACAAGGAATAAGAGCAGAGGTCGAATCCTGCAATCCCCAAAGGAGCCTAACCAACAGAGGAAGGAGGAATCAGGAATCATGTCTAGAGAGATAATCGCCTTACAAGTGGGGCAATGTGGCAATCAGATCGGTATGGAGTTCTGGAAGAAGCTATCCCTGAGCACGGTATCAACAAATAAGGCATCCTCAAAGATTCGGCCACACAGGCATTTCCTTTTCTTAACCTAAATACCCCTGATCTCATTCCAATTTCCGTTTTACCTAGAAATTTCCCTTCAAGAAATTTCCGTTTTACCTAGCAATTTCCCTTCCAGTACTTGGAAAATTTGGAATAAATCATTGATGATAACTAAGCTTTCTATTAGATCGTGTTTAACAGGTAGTAATGTAGTTTCCATATTCAATACAAAGAGTAGTTATACAAATAAAGGTCTAATCATTTTGAATTGGGGCAAGGTTCGGCGCTCTTCTCGATTCTAATCATTGACGAAACCGACACCACGGGTTCAATTCCCATGACAGAATCAGTTTGGATGATCTCAAGAAGTTTTCTCATCTTTTAGCCGTGATTGTTCCATGGGCTGGACTCCGACAATGAAAGTCTGGCGCACACCTGCCAAAAAATATTGAAGTAGGATCGAAGAACGGAGAAATAAAAAGCTTTCATGGATGCGAAACCCAAAATTCTTCTCAAAGATGGCTGGATCCAGAAATTAATCGACGGAGGTTAGTGCACAGGCATTTAGTTTTTTTACTACACAGGCATTTAGTGCTTTTAGATCAGATCATTCCCAGAATTTTTTAAAAGAAAACCGTGATATAAATAGGCGTATTCACCAGATCCGTAATAGAACTATATATATATATATATTATATCTCCAAAATCTCATGTATGACCAATAGAAAATATGCATATTCAATTACAAAAAAATTCTACATGATTGGCATATTTTTGTAGGATATCTATGTATTGTTCCTAAAATTTGGGTTTTGGATTTATGTTATGATTTTTTTCATATTTCCTTTTTATATTTTGATACAATTATTGAAATGTAAAACTTTAATTTTGAGACTCACCAAACTAAAACTAAGTGGATTAATGTTTTCATGGACTCAACTATGAAGATTTTTTGCTTTGATTCATTCATTGCATTTAAAAAATGTATCATTGATTTCTTTTTTTCTCTTTTTCATAAGTTGAATTTTTTTTTTTTAACTTAATCTGTAATGAATTATTTTATTTTTGCAACGTGTTATTTTGAAGTACATTGACTATATAGTTTTTTAAATGTATTTTTGTTTTTTTTCCCTAGTGGATAATGATATAAACTTTCTTTTCCTATCATACTTATGCTTTTCTTTGCGTAAATAAATTTTTATCTCACAATACTTTCTATTTCTTATTTATTTGTTTTTTGCATGTCAATATTAATAATATTTCTCATTTTTAATTTTTATCTTTCTTTGTTTTGATATTTTTGATGGACAATTATTTTTTTTAAAAGACACTTTATATTACTAAACATTTCTTTTTAGATTGCAATTTTAGTTCTATTAATATATATATATATATATATATATATATATATATATTAAAGATTAATAAAAGATTTAGGAGGTGGTTGTAGTAATGGAGGGGATATACGAGAGGGATATTGTTTGTTTGTGTGTGAGAACAAGGAGGGAGAGGGAGTGAGAGGGGGAGGAAGAGAGATAGTGATGGAGTGAGGGAGAGAGTGAAGTGGGGAGCAAGAGGGAAAAGTTGATAGAGAGAGAGAGAGAGAGAGAGGGATAGAGTTAGAGAGAGAGGGGGTTGAGGGGGAGTGTGATAGAGAAAGAGAGAGAGAGAGAGAACGAAGGAATAGAGAGAGAGACAGAGGGGGGGAACATGAGGGACAAGGAGGGACAAAGAGAAGGAGAGAGAGGGAGAGGGAGAGTAGGATAAATAGAGGGAGATGAAGGGGAAGAGTGGGAGGGAAGGAGAGAGGAAAGTAAAGCTAGGGGGAAGGAGAGGGAGGAAGGATGTGTGTGTGTGTGTGTGAGAGAGAGAGAGAGAGAGGAAGCGAGGGATAGGAAGAGAGAGAGGAACGAGAGGAGAGAGACGTGGAGAGAGACAGATGGGGAGAGAGTGGGAGGGAGAGTGAGAAGGAAGGAGGGTGGGAGGGAGAGAGAGAGAGAGAGATGGAGAGAGGTAGAGTGAGGGAGAGTGGGAGGGGAAGGGGGAAAGAGGATGTGCGAGAGAGAAACAAAGGAAGAGTAACAATTTACAAGTCCTCAAACATTAAAGTATATTTCTAGCCATGACTGCAATGAAATAAAAGAATATTATAGGAGTGAAAAATGGTCAAAACAAGATTTTCCATTACAACACATTCAAGTTCTTTCCAAAACTATCCCAACTTGATCATAAATTTGGTCAAAAATGAATTTTCTCGTATCACTTTCCACAAATCTAGCCATATAACCCTATATCCAATTATGTTTTTGTGGTGCTAGGGAGGAAGCTAAAACTTTATTGTGCTTGTTGCAGATCAAACACAGAGGCTTCATAATTTGGGACATTATTGGTGCATTCAAATTGCAATATGATATAGAATAATTGAAATTCTCCTATAAGGATTTCAAGAGAGCACCAACTCTATCCAATGCTGGGCACAAACCTGGTTTTAAAAGTAACACCAACTCCTACCCTAATTTGGACACAAGCCACATCAAAATGCATCTTTTTCCTACCCTACAAGAATTACCTTCCTTGATCAATCCCTATCCATCAATCCGTCATTGAAAGGAAATCCATTTGTTTCTTGAATCTTTAGGTTGAACACAAAGATTATGGTTATTAACTCTAAAAATTCTTATCACTAGTCAAGTTACCCAAAGTAGTGAGCCTACACTAATGCAACAATTTGGAAAAATCATTGTTAATTTTTTTTACAAAAGAACCGAGGCTCCAAGAAGATTTGTTCTAGGATAGCGTACAAATGAATAAAGGTGTGAATCATAGGTTCTAGTAATTTGTGAAAGAGAAGATCGCCATCCAACAAAATCTCTTATTTTTGAAGAAACTCATCTCCAACCAACTTAGATTTCTGTGAGTGCTAGAAATATGAGAGCTTTCCACTACGTAACATTAACAAAAAAGGTCGTTCAAAAGTGTTTCATGAAATCCCTTCAATAACAACACTTGAGATCTCATTACTAGGATTTAAAATAACCAACCTCTCCACAACACCATCATTTCCAACAAATGAAAGGTATGTAATGAAAGAAGGTTACAAAGTCAGGATACCTTGCTTAATTACTTTTACCACAATGATTGAAATAAGTGGAACACATACACAATTCACAAGCATCCAAGACCCTTGTTCCTCTAAGATTTGTTCCATTTTATTATAAATGACCTTTTTTCACCCCGTGACCTCCTATTGGCAAGGTGCTTTACTAACCAGAAGTCGACCAATTGAGCTAACCCTTGGGGCCTAAAAACCAAGAGTTGTATACTCATTCATGGAAAATTTTCATCAAAGAATGTTGGGGTTAATTGTCTTTATAATTAGAAGCTGGCATTGTTCTTTGGCATGTAGCTTACCTTAAAGTCATTAAATGCAGGAGATGATGTTGTGGAGATTGAAACTATGAATCCTAGCTTTGCATTTTTCCAAGAGAACAAGAGATGCATCTATTTAATGTTGGTTATTTAGTTTTTCCACTTATTGATGATACCATTTGATATTGGAGAGGCACGATTCTGATTTGGTCATTAATACCACATCAAAAGTAAATTGTAATCTCTATAAACAATTCTACAGATACAACATGGGAGGAAAGAATTGTTGATGAAAGTGGGGTGTTGTTACAGGCAGTGTCCAATCTCTTAGGATTTATGCTTGTGGCAGGTTGGTTAGTTGGGCCTCCTCTTAATATCCTTTGCGTCTCTAGGATATCAGGAGTTCAAGAATAAGTGTTTGTCAAGCCAATTATAAATGCCAGTGGAATATGAGGTCATTCAAGCTTGACAAAGAGTATTTCCTTTCTTGTGAGCAAACCATGATGGCCATAATGTTTTTCTGGTCTATGCCAGCAAACTACTCTGATTTGGACACTCCCCTGCCAAGGAAAACTATTTTCTTACCTCAAGATTGATATTCGCCACTATAGTGTACTAAAGAACCATTATACTCAAAAAAATCTAAGATACAATCAATAAATTTTGCTAGAATCTCCTTTTAGTTATGTAATATGTGGTGTACTTTGAGATTAATTGGTGTTTCATAGACATTAAGTACTACTAAATTGCTCAACACCTATATGAAAAATACATTCAGGTTTCCTCAACTTGTTCAATAACCATGTATTGCAACACATTTTTTTTGGATGAGTATTATATTAGGTGCATTAATTCCTTTATTGGATGGAATAGAGGTTCCACTTGATATGATTTCACCACATGTTGGAAATTTTTCTCCAATATCAATTTCCTAGTTTACCATTTAAATGGTTTTTTCTCTATTTTATCTGTGTTTTTATTTAATCCATTTCTTAGTAATTTTTTGCAGTGTTTTTATATAATATATATCCTTTGTGGGTGGCTATTTTATAATTTACAGCCAATAGAGAGTAACATTTTGATGTCCATTTGAGTTGTTTTCTTATACTCTATCCTTTGTAGATGTCTATTTTATAATTACATTCAAGATAGGGAATCATTTTGCTCATAATTTCAGTGACAAGGCATATTCACTTTATATTTTCATATTAATACAATACTTTATATTTCCAAGTTAATACGCTTTATATTGTCATATTACTACAATTTATATTTCCATGTTAATATAATGCCAACCGTTGGGATTTTTGGAGAATGGATTTGATTCTTTTTCATAAAGTGATGCAAGAGCATCTAACTCAGAGTAGACAAAAGACGGCTTATTTGTCTCACTGTTACACGTGTTTGTGGACAGGTTATTAAACCTGTATTTCGTTTTCTTTTATTATTTGTTATCTGGAAGAGAACAGTAGGATTAGGGAAGTAAAACGTTTTTGTAGACTTAATTAGAAGTTTCTTTTTATAAATCTGGCAATGTAGTTAGATAGTGCGGTTGTTAGTTCAACCGAAAAACAAACAGAACTATCACCTACAGTCATATAAATAGCAGAAAGTAACATACTGTAAGTTTCGATTTCCATCAGAGAGAAAATACAAAAAAAGAATTTGAGAACCATCTGCAACCAATAATTTCTTTCAGCCAGTTTGTCATTTTACATCAGATTATTGCAAAATGAATTTTTATTCCCCTACTGTTATATGTGCAGCACTTTAATTTGAGAACGCAAACAGAATTAAGTTGAATGCAAACTAAATTGAGTTAGGAAAAGAGACACTGTGACCAGGAGAAAGAAAACCTTTTTCATGCTATTAACAGGGCTACGAAGATAGTGGAAAAGTTTGCACAGGCAAAAGAGCAGAGTTTGTTTTTTTTCTCACGACGAAACTGAACCAGCAAGCATTTGCAGACAATGCCAGGTAAGTTCGCATACACGGAACAAATTTGAAGTTTTGTTACTAGAAATTTTCGGAATAGTCATTTGAAAAGTCTGCAAAAGTTCTCGAGACTGTCCAGAAGAGAGACAGAATATTGGACATATAGTCGAACGAGGGTTCGAAACCAAAAACAATACAACCATAGTGAAACAGTGAAGCCCCAAAGAACGTTTGTATCATTAATAATTTACAGCGAGAAGCCTAACAGCCGACCAGATATTGGCAATGAAAATATAAACCCTAAGCTACAGAAACACAGTAAGTGGAATCGACCCTACCCATAGGGTTTCATCGTTGAAGGAAGGGTAGCCAGACTTGCAAACTAGAAGGGTGGCCTACAACACCCACAACCGCTTGATTATTAGAACCCTAAGGCATTTTTTTTTTACTTATGTGCAGTCAAATTAACAGGAACGAGTGTGCAAACTAAATAGTCGAATCACAGAGGAACTTACCAGAGAGTTTGAGGGCTGAGTAGAGATGAACACCTCAGGTTTTGAACCGACAGAGCCTGCTCACAAAGGAGCCGGAATGGTTAGAGGTCTCAAACAAAAGCAGAAAGGTTTAAAATAGGGAAGGAGTTAAATACTTGTGTCTTTTTCCAAGTTGTAGGCGGCCACAGGAGTTCCTGACGGTCCAAACCTGGAGAGAAATTGACAACAAACAATCATATAATTAGAAGACAAAAGCAATAAATAGCATGCAACTGTGAAAACCAACTGGAATAACAGGAAAACCACCGCCGGAGAGATTACCATACAAGCAGGTGATGAGTTGCCATTGCAGGGTTTGCAAAAATTAGTGTTTGAAGAAAGTTGTGCAACGGAATAGAACAGGATCTATTTGACAAAAGGGAGAACACATTTCCTTGCACAAAGACATAGAGAAGCATTGGTGAAACCCTCAAGAAGTTCTGAAAGGACTATGGAGGTCGAAAAACCCTCCTCTTAGCTCAGCTGGCGAGAAAAGCAAACACAGTCAAAGTGTTGTTGCACAATGCGAGGGAGTGGCGCAGAAGTAGGAGTAAGGTTTAGTTAATATGCCAGATCACGAGGATAGGGTCGTAGTTACGTAGGTGATTTGTCACAATAGCCAAAAGATCCACAAGTACACCAAATCAACACCATTGAATTTATTGTATCACGTTCATATTTATCCGCTTTCAATTATTACCACTGACCTAGCAAATTTTAATCTATTACAGTTGCATATTAAAGTTTAATTCGAAAACTGCGCGTCGCCACTTGTGAATGAGGGCTGGGCCACATCATTTTTGGTATCAGAGCAGGTTTGTGAACAATAAAAATGGAGGTTGGTAGACGAGGATGAGGAAGGGGGAGAGCTAATCGTCGATTAGCAGACGAAGGATTGAGGGAGGAAATTCGTATTTTGAATGAGCGACTAGCAGCAGTGGAGGCTGGAAGGAGAAGGGACCCTGAAGAAGGGGATGACAGTGACGAGGAGGTTGCAGAAGTGACAGATGGTTTTGAAGGAGAGGGACCTGAACTTAGATTATTTAGGTCGGTTTTGTTATCAAGTAGCAAGCCGAAGCATGAGCTTTCTACTTATGATGGGAATTTATCAGCAGATGTGCTGCTGGATTGGCTTAGTGAATTGAACAAGTATTTTGATTTTGAAGAAATCAGCGAAGATAAGCGGCTAAAATTCGTTGCCACCAAGCTGAAGGGACATGCGTCCTTGTGGTGGGATAGTATTCAGGCAGAGAGGAAGAGGTTGAATAAACCGCCTATAAAGAAGTGGGCCAGGATGGAGGCCAAGCTGAAGGATAAATTTTTGCCCAAAGATTATGAGATCATGTTGTACAGACAGGTACAGAATCTGAGGCAAAAAGGGTTAACTATTAAAGAGTACACGAAGGAATTCTACATGTTGAATTTGAGAGCGGGGTATGTAGAAGACACCCCCAAAAAGACAGCAAGGTTTGTAAATGGCTTGAGAGGGGAAATACTGGATGAAATCAGTATTCTCTCGCCTAGAACTATAGATGAGGCATATCAGTGTGCCTTGAAAGCGGAAGAAAAAATAACCAGGAAGCAGAATGCCAGAAGAGGAGGAGGATTTGGCAGAGGAAAAGGAAAGGCTTTTGGCAGGGGTAGAGGCACAAATCCCAGTGAAGAAGGCAGCAGTTCCAAACCTTCAGGAACAGCAGAAAAAGACAATAACACCAGAGGGGGACGACCATACCAGCGGGGGAGAGGTAATGGTCGGGGCAGAGGAGCTATCCAGTGTTATAGATGCCATAAGTGGGGGCACAAGTCTTATGAGTGTCCTGAAGGGGAACCAGCAGGTGGTAGAGGAACCTATGTTGCCCAAACAGAGGAAGCAGAGGCACCACCCCAAGAGGTAGAAAATGCGCCTGAGACAGGGGAAGCTTTGGTGTTGAATAAGGTGTTGCTGAAACCAGCCAAAGAAGTTGCAGAACCGGATCAGCGAAAAGCTTTATTCCAGACAGTTTGCAAATCACAGGGCAAGTGTTGCAAACTGATAATTGACAGTGGGAGTACAGATAATTTAGTGGCCACAGAAATGGTGGAGAAGTTGGGGCTGAAAAGGTTCAAGCACCCCACTCCCTATAAAGTGTCGTGGTTGTAAAAGGGACATCAGCTGTTAGTTGATGAACAATGCGAAGTAGAATTTCATATTGGCAGGTACAAGGACAAGATTATCTGTGATATTATGCCGATGGATGTGTGTCATATACTGTTAGGGAGACCTTGGAAGTATGATAGAAAGGTGGTTCATGATGGAAAGACAAACTGTTACAAGTTTGTCAAGGATGGGATTAAGCACATGCTTGTACCCATCAAGGAGGAAAATACAGCAGAAGCTAGTGGGGTTAAAGCATTATTGATGGGTGGAAAAGAATTTTTGAAACGGATCGAAGATAATGATGTAAATTATGCTGTTGTGAGGAGGCCAAAGATGGTGATACTGCACACAAAGATCATAGATTTACCAGAGGAGATTCAGGATATGTTGCAGGACTTTGGCGATATCATAGTGGATGATCTTTCGGACGAACTGCCTCCTAAGAGGAGCATCAGTCATTACATTGATTTTATACCAGGAGCTAGTCTGCCAAATAAGGCAGCTTCCTGTATGAGTCCTAAGGACAACGAGGAGATTAGGAAGCAGGTGCAGGAATTGCTAGATAAAGGGCTGATCAGGGAAAGCATGAGCCCCTGTGCAGTTCCGACAGTTTTGGCTCCAAAAAAAGGTGGAGAATGGCGAATGTGCACAGACTCAAGAGCTATTAATAAGATTACTATCAGGTATAGGTTCCCATTGCCACGAATGGATGACATGATGGACCATTTGAGCGGAGCAGCATACTTTACGAAGATCGATCTGAAGAGTGGTTACCACCAGATCTGAATCCGGGAAGGGGATGAATGGAAAACAGCCTTCAAGACGAATGAAGGGCTGTATGAATGGCTGGTGATGCCATTTGGTTTGAGTAACGCCCCTAGTACGTTTATGCACCTAATGAACGAAGTGCTGAAAGAGTTCATTGGGAAGTTTGTAATTGTTTATTTGGATGACATTTTGATTTTCAGCAAGACGAAAGAAGAACACTTCCGGCATGTTCGAAGTTTATTGAGGAAATTGTAGCAGAATAAGATGCTAATAAATCTGAAAAAGTGTACTTTTTTCCAGCAGGAATTAGTGTATCTGGGTTTTGTGATTGCAGAAAATGAGTTGAAGATGGACCCAAAAAAGGTTGCAGCTATAGTTAGCTGGCCATCCCCGAAAAATCTATTTGAAGTCTAAAGCTTTCACGGATTGGCAATTTTTTACAGGAAATTCATCAGGGATTTCAGTGGGATCTGCACACCCATGTTGGACACGATCAAGAAAGCAAATCAACCTTTTTGTTGGACAGAAGCAGCAGAGAAAATTTTTCAGGCTCTGAAAAAGAAGATCACTGAGAGACTGATTTTGAGGTTGCCCGACTTCAACAAACTCTTTCAAGTTCGTTGTGATGCCAGCGGTACAGCCATTGGGGCAGTACTTAGCTAGGAGGACAGGTCGGTCGCTTATTTCAGCGAGAAGCTGAATGAAAGTAGGTAGAAATACTCAAACTATGATAAGGAATTTTATGCGTTCGTCCAAGCATTGAAGCACTGGAGACACTACTTATTAGGTAATGAGTTTGTTTTATTTTCTGATAATTCTGTATTACAGTATATTATGCAGCAGCATAAGTTGAACCATAAGCATGCAGAATGGGTTGAGTATCTGCAGAGTTTTACGTTTGTGCTAAAACATATTAGTGGGCAGGCCAACAAGGTGGCAGATGCGTTGAGTAGAAGAACTTTTCTCTTACAGGAAAGCACAGTGCAAGTCTTGGGTATTGAGCATTTGAGGGATTTGTATTAGACAGATACAGACTTTAAGGAGGCCTATGAGGCTTGTCAAAACCCTTTTCTGAGAAACAATAGTCCATGGTTGGACTATAATTTGCAGGAGGGATTATTGTTCAGGGGAGGACAGTTATGCATTCCCGACTGTTCAATGAGGGAGAACATTATTCAGGAAAAGCACAGTGGAGGTCTAGCCGAACATTTCGGCATAGACAAGACATTATCACAGATTGAGCATTTTTATTACTGGCCAAAGATATGACGGGACATGCAGAGGTTTGTAAGCAGATGTAAAATGTGTCAGTTAGCGAAGGGTTGCAGTCAGAATACAGGACTTTATATGCCACTGCCTATTCCGAGTAGACCATGGGACTCAGTCAGTTTGGAATTTGTCTTGGGTCTGCCTAGAACACAACGGGGTTTTGATTCAGTGATGGTGGTAGTGGATTGATTCTCGAAGATGGCACATTTTATAACCTGCAGGAAAACCAGTGATGCCACTCACGTAGCACACTTGTTTTTCACAGAGATCGTCAGACTGCATGGCTTGCCGAGGTCCATTATTTCCGACAGGGATGTGAGGTTCACCGGACATTTTTGGCGTACCCTATGGAAGAAGTTGGACACTCAGTTGCAATTCAGCTCCGCTTATCACCCACAGACCGATGGGCAAACGAAGGTGGTGAACAGGAGCTTAGGAAATCTGTTACGGAGTTTGATAGGTGAAAATTCTCGGATGTGGGATCGCGTACTTTCTCAAGCGGAATTTGCTTATAACGACTCACTGAATCGCAGAACAGGTTACAGTCCCTTCCAGGTCCTGTATGGCATGCATCCTCGCGGAGTGCATGAGCTGCGGGATTTAGGAAAACTTGAAAAACGGAGTGTTGATGGAGAAGATTTTGCCCAAGCAATGAGCGACTTACATGAGCAGGTGAAAACAAAATTACAGGACAGCAGCCAAAAGTACAAACAGCGGGCAGATTTGAAAAGGTGGGAGGTTCAGTTTAATGTCAGAGACGAAGTTCTTGCACACTTGCGCAAGGAAAGTTTTCCTAAAAGGGAATACAACAAGATGAAATTTAAAAATATTGGCCCCTGCAAAATTATTCGCAAGTTTTCTGCCAATGCTTACGAATTACAGTTGCCACCAGGGATAGGCATTTCACCCATCTTTAATGTGGCAGATCTATTTCCATATACTGCTAATCCTGAGGACGACACAACAGTATGGCCAGAACGGGACACCCAACTTGACGAAGGTTCTTGGGTGAGACAGATGCCGACGGCGCAACCCCTTGAGATCGAGAGCATTCTCGACACACAGGTAGCCAAGCGCACGCGCATGAAGGAATATATACGGTATTTAGTCAAGTGGAAGAACCGTCCCATTGAGGACAGTTCATGGCTTGACGCGGCGCAGATACAAAAGGCTGGCTATTCGGTTGACGATCTCATGGAACGGAGCCATGACTTTTTGTCACCCCAGGAGCCTGATGCAAGAGCATCTAACTCGGAGTAGACAAAAGACGGCTTCTTTGTCTCACTGTTACACGTGTTTGTGGACATGTTATTAAACCTGTATTTCATTTTCTTTTATTATTTTTTATTTGGAAGAGAACAGTAGGATTAGGGAAGTAAAACGTTTTTGTAGACTTAATTAGAATTTTCTTTTTATAAATCTGGCAATGTAGTTAGATAGTGCGGTTGTTAGTTCAACCGAAAAACAAACAGAACTATCACCTACAATCATATAAATAGAAGAAAGTAACATATTGTAAGTTTCGATTTCCATCAAAGAGAAAATACAAAAACAGAATTTGAGAACCATCTGCAACCAATAATTTCTTTCAGCCAGTTTGTCATTTTACATCAGATTATTGCAAAATGAATTTTTATTCCCCTACTGTTATATGTGCAGCACTTTAATTTGAGAATGCAAACAGAATTAAGTTGAATGCAAACTGAATTGAGTTAGGAAAAGAGACACTGTGACCAGGAGAAAGAAAACCTTTTTCATGCTATTAACAGGGCTACGAAGATAGTGGAAAAGTTTGCACAGGAAAAAAGAGCGGAGTTTGTTTTTTTCTCACGACGAAACTGAACCAGCAAGCATTTGCAAACAATGCCAGGTAAGTTCGCATACACGGAACAAATTTGAAGTTTTGTTACTAGAAATTTCTGAAATAGTCATTTGAAAAGTATTCAAAAGTTCTCGAGACTGTCCAGAAGAGAGACAAAATATTGGACATATAGTCGAACGAGGGTTCGAAACCAAAAACAATACAACCATAGCGAAACAGTGAAGCCCCAAAGAATGTTTGTATCATTAATAATTTACAGCGAGAAGCCTAACAGCCGACCAAAGATTGGCAACGAAAATATAAACCCTAAGCTACAGAAACATAGTAAGTGGAATCGACCCTACCCATAGGGTTTCATCGTTGAAGGAAGGGCAGCCAGACTTGCAAACTTGAAGGGGGGCCTGCAACACCCACAACCGCTCGATCATTAGAACCCTAAGGCATTTTTTTTTTTACTTATGTGCAGTCAAATAACAGGAACGAGTGCACGAACTAAACAGTCGAATCACAGAGGAACTTACCAGAGAGTTTGAGGGCTGAGTAGAGACGAACACCTCAGGTTTTGAACCGACAGAGCCTGCTCACAAAGGAGCCGGAACGGTTAGAGGTTTTAAACAAAAGTAGAAAGGTTTAAAACAGGGAAGGAGTTAAATACCTGTGTCTTTTTCCAAGCTGTAGGCAGCCACAGGAGTTCCTGACGGTACAAACCTGGAGAGAAATTGACAACAAAAATTCATATAATTAGAAGACAGAAGTGAGAAAGAGCATGCAACTATGAAAACCAACTAGAATAACAGGAAAACCATCTCCAGAGAGATTACCATAGAAACAGGTGACGAGTTGCCATTGCAGGGTTTGCAAAAATTAGTGTTTGAAGAAAGTCGCGTAACGGAACAGAACAAGATCTGTTTGACAAAAGGGAGAACACATTTCCTCGCACAGAGACGCAGAGAAGCGTTGGTGAAACCCTCGAGAAGTTCTGAAAGGACTATGGAGGTCGAAAAACCCTCCTCTTAGCTTAGCTGGCGAGAAAAGCAAACACAGTCGAAGTGTTGTTGCACAATGCGAGGGAGTGGCGCAGAAGTCAGAGTAAGCTTCAGTTAATACGCCAGATCACGAGGATAGGGTCGTAGTTACGGAGGTGATTTGTCACAACAGCCAAAAGATCCGCAAGTACACCAAATCAACACCATTGAATTCGTTGTATCACGTTCATATTTATCCGCTTTCAATTATTACCACTGACCTGGCAGATTTTAATCTATTACAGTTGCATATTAAAGTTTAATTCGAAAACTGTGCATCGCCACTTGTGAACGAGGGCTGGGCCACATCATAAAGGCACGGAGCTTTGTTTTCTTAAATATTTTTTCCATAGTTTCACTTTATTTTTTACATCTCATGAGATTTTTCTAGGAACATGTAGATTGATAGCCATAACACAATTGGTTCACCATGGCATGCTTTGTGTACCCATGGGATACACATTTGGGTATGGAATATTTAAGATGAAACAAGTGAAAGGTGATAGTCCATATGGTTCTAGAACATTTTCCTACATGTATATAAAATAGATATTAAATATATTTTTTTAAATACATATTTTATATTTTATATTTTAAATGTCATATATTAAGTTCATGAAATAGATCCTTTATGTTTAAAGTACATTTTAACATAATAATCATGACTAACACTTAACAATGTTGCTTGTGTACTTGGAGGGAATGATGGGAGTCAAAGTTTGGTTCGCTTGAACTTCAGTGGGATACACCTTGGGTCTATAATGTTTGAGATGGAAAAAGTGAAAATCAACCAATAGTGGCTAATTTACATCATTTTGAAGAAGCCTACAGAGGTCAACATGATTTTTTCACATTTACAACTTCCCTCACAATTGTTCGTTCACGAAGCTCGAGCACTTTCATAAAAAAACAGGCAAATTCAAGCAACAAAAATGGTCCACTCACGTTTAAGATGCTGATATTAGAATGGAGGTTTATTAGAGGCACTGTTTGTTTGTTTATTTTGGTCAGGAAAAGGTTTTTTCTTGGTTTTATGTGAATTTCAATTTATCATATGTAGCATGTTGAGAAATGGGAAAGAATAATGTGTGACATTTATCTTGTAGAAATTGATGCTGGATGAAAGGATACATAGTTTAACCAAGCTACAGTTCCCTTTGGTAAAGGTGGAGGAACATCCTAAAAAGCTACCTAAGAATACACCATATACAGAGTTTGAACATAAGTAATATATGTATTTTACTTTTGCAACTATGTTCTTTTTTCTACCCAAGGTATCACAACAAGAAAAATATTGATATTGTATAAATTGTTTTAGGACCTCATTGAGGTCAATTTTTTTGATGTCCTACCTTATTGATACCTTCTCATATGTCAGGAAGGCTTCAAATATGAATTAATATGTCCCTGAAAATAATCAGATTCAAATTTTATAGATATAAAAGATAATAACATATGTCAATGCTTTCGTTTGATTGTTTCTTGACTATATTGTGGGTAGGTTACAGGAAATGTGATTGGAAAAAGGATGGGGAAACAATGCATAGCATGTCCTAGATATGATTCATTTGTTGTTAGAGATCCTCGAGGCACCAGAGCCATCGACTTTGGAAATGTTTCTAACAGGGATTCCAATGGTTTTTAATGTTGTGATTCTTTCACCTCATGGTTATTTTGGGTAAGAAAATGTTTTAGGAATACCAGACAAGACATCAGTGGAAAAGTAAACAATTTTTTTATAATTGCAATGTCCATTACATGATATCATCTCTTTATTGTTTGATTGTATTTTGAACGTTTCTTTTTATTTGTATTTGTATTTTAACTATGAAATTGAAAATACTTGGTATCATGTCCATTTAAACAACAACCAAGGCTTGAAGATGAAATTAGTATGACACGATATTGATTGGAATACTTATAGCTATTTTGTGTTAAAATATTTTCATGACTACCAGAAAAGTTTACTTTCATGTTGTTATTTGAGCACATGTTTTTTATAAACTTGACCAAGTTCATGCGTTATAAAATGAAATGTTATTGTGAATAAAATGACAAGGATTAAATATTACACCTCATATTATTTGTTTTTGCAAGTTATCTACAACTTGAACTTTTTAGCATGTAAATTAGTTGACATGATTGTGCTTAACCTTTCCTAGAAGGTTGAATACTAACTTATTAAGGTGTTATTTTCTATGGTGACATGTTATTTGCTTTGTTTTTACAGGTCAGCTGGCCACATTATAGTGGCCACTATCGCACAACTGAAGAAAAAATGTTCAAGTTTCTTGCTTGTTATATCACTAGTACAAAATGGCTAATTTGTTACTAAAAAAAAAGACTAAAATTCGCATATAAACGACTATTTTTCGATCGGTGACCAATAGTAGCTAATTTACAGTATGTTATAACGCGACCAACTTTTGGTCGTTTTTAGCTTAGTCATTAATTGGTTATCTCAATTTTGTCATCTAGTTGTATATTTGGTCATTGATTTGGTCATTGATTTAGTCATTGATTTGGTCACTAATTTAGTCGTTCATTTGGTCTTTCATTTCGTCACTGATTTAGTCATTCATTTGGTCTTTCATTTTGTCATTGATTTAGTCATTCATTTGGTCACTGATTTAGTCATTCATTTAGTCATTGATTTGATCTTTGATTTGGTCATTAAATGTCACAATTAATGACCAAATACACAACAAAATATATTACTATATGATCACCCAAGAAATCCAATTAATGACCAAAGAACTATGACCAACATGTTGGTCGTGTTATAAGATATTGTAAATTAGCTACTAATAGTCGTATATATGCAAATTTTAGTCATTGTTTGAAACCAATTAATGACCGAAGAAATGTGACTAAATTTTAGTCGTGTTATAAGATACTGTAAATTAGCTACTAATAGTCGTATATATGCAAAATTTAGTCGTCATTTGTAGTCACAAATTTATCATTTGCAATAGCCATTTATTCATTATATAAATGACTAATTTAGTAGTTTATATGCATTTCATTAATAATCATTCTAAAAACACAAAGTCACATATTTTAATTACAATACTAAACAACATCAAGTGCAACTATAAATAATTTCAACCACATAAATTATATTATATGAAATGTTAAAATATTACAATATGAGTTTCCAACTTTATATTAGTTAGACTACAATTTACACATGAAATGATGTTTCATCACTTCAAAACATTATCGTTGTGTTGTCAAGGCATTACAGGTGAATTCACCAACTCTGAAGACTTGATCATCAGTCTTTATATGTGTGTCTTATGCGAGATATTGGTTCTAAGGGTATCACCAAACCAGTTCTCCTCTCTTTTCGCATTTGTCGCTCCAATGTTTTTTCTCTTCTCTTTTTTCAATTCATGCTTCTTACCATCAATACTGATTTCATTTTCTGAAAACAAAAGAAAATATAATGCACTGTAAGAAATGAAAAACAATGAACACTAGAATATAATATAAATTAGACTATAAATAGTTTAAACAACATATACCTTAACATCAACAATGTCAAAGCAATTTTCCTTTAACATCAATTTCTGCAAAATAAATGTCACGTTATTATTTCCCATTTCTCAACATGCTACATACGATAAATTGAAAATCACATAAAACCAAGAGCAAACCCTTTTCTAATTAAAATAAACAAACAAACAATGCCTCTAATAAAACTTCATTATAATATTAGCAAATGAAAAAAGAGCTAGTGGACCATTTGTGTTGTTTGACTTTGCCTATTTTTGTTATAAAGTGCTCATGAACCAACAAATGTGAGCACGAGCTAAAAACTAACCAACCATTCACTAGTCAACATGAGAGATCCAAATAAATCACAAAATTGATCAGGCATTAAAATTGTGAGCAGACTACCTTGAAATTTTCTTCTTGAGAAATACCTCAAAATCCCCTCGTTTCTAATAAGCTTCCTGGCCATGTACCTCCATCCTTGATTTCCCTTGTTATATCTTGAATAAATAATATCCCTTCAACAACCAATTTTGCGAGAATCCTCCAAGTAACTCAAAAGCCTTGTGCGCATCAATAGTAACATCCTCCAATGAAAATAGTACAATCTCCAACCTAGAAACATCAAAATTATATATAGTTATAATGTTGAAGAGTGTAACTAGGTAGGTCTTCCTTGTAATGACTATGTAACTAGCATTTGCACCGAGAGGTGCAAAGTAACGCCGGGGAGTGGGGAAAACAATAATTAAGTGAAATATATGGAAATTTTAGTTCATATATACCTTTCAAAGAATGTAATAGGAAGTTAAAATTTAAAAGAAAGTTACACTAACATAAAGGAACACTAATGTATTGTCCCAGAATAATGGCATAGTAATGATGGTATCAAAGATCCTTCAATAGTCGCTCCAAGGAGATTGCTCTAGCTCTTCAAATGATTCAAATAAATGTCGAAACTAAATATTCAAACCTGCTCTAAATCCATCATCAAAAGGTTTTCAATGTGCTAGAAAGGGGTATTTAAAGGGTTTTTTAAAAAAACTTTAAATTGCTGCTACAAGACTGTTTTAAAGTTGGTCCAAAACTACCTTCTAACAACTTTAAAAGATGTCATACAAACACCTTCAATAAACTGCTATACAAAAACACTCTATGAAGTAATCCATATAGAGAACACACCAATAGCCCAGAAGAGGGGAAATGAAAATTTTATCTGCAGTTACATTTTACTCTAAAAAATATTCATATCAAAATCTGTTAATGTCAAACCAAAATTTTGTAATTTTCAAGATCCTAAGTTCAGCACCAACTACCCAACAGCCTAGCAAACTTGACAAGAAGACCCTGACTGTTCTTGTACACTATAAGACAAGATGGTCAATAATGTCATGAGTTATAGCAAGCACCTACAATTGTTTCAGCATGTCTTATCTTTTTAACTGATCCATCATCTTGAATTTGTCTAGCATTCTCTCAATCATCAAAATCAGCATTGTCAAGCTTTAAAAATATAGCATTCACTCCAATCTAGAAACAAAAATATGCATTCACAACTCAAATTACCCAGTATTCTGCTGGCCTCATTCTTAAGTTGTAATTAAGTTGATGCCATACTCATGCAGTAAGCTCCCGCGTCATGGACCACCATTCCTGCCCACTGAAAGAGGATGGCCACTCAAAGTTAAGCCACTAGTGTATGCCTTCAAAGAAGCATCACAAAATAATTCTAGAAACAATTCAATATCATATTGGAAAATCAATTCCTTCTCATCATGCAAGTATATTAGGTGTGATAATTATTGTCCTGTAACTAACCACCATTTCTGGAGTTGGAAGTTCCCTGTCCTTTCCTCAATGTGTTGTGTATCAAGAAGAATATAAGTTAGAAACCTCTCAAAATCTCAAAATCATTTTATGATTCATATCACAACTTTCAGACTGTGTGCCTGTCATGAGAAAGAATGGTCTATTTAGTATCTGGGAATCTCAATACTAGTAATATTTCCTGTCAACAAGGAGACTACAAAAGTAGGACAAATTATCCCTTCTATATTCATTTGGAAATGATCATCGCTCTGCCATGCTGCCATCAATTACAATGAAGTTCTTGTTACCATTTGTCTTGACTCCAACAACTCGACTCACAAGAACACCAGAGTTTGCAACAAGAGATCTCCCAGGCTCAAAAATGAGTGTAAGATTTCCAGATAATACCAGCTCTCTTACCTGAAGAAACAACCAATGGTGCAAATATACATCTTTAAAGTGTCTATATATATTCTCAAAATAGCTGTAACAAGGCCAGCACAGTAAAGCTGGTCCAAAACTGCCTTCTAACAACTTTAAAAGATGTCATACAAACACCTTCAATAAACTGTTATACAAAAACACTCTATGAAGCAATCCATATAGAGAACACACCAATAGCCCAGAAGAGGGAAATGAAAAGTTTATCTGCAGTTACATTTTACTCTAAAAAATATTCATATCAAAATCTGTTAACGTCAAACCAAAATTTTGTAAATTTCAAGATCCTAAGTTCAACACCAACTACCCAACAGCCTAGCAAACTTGACAAGAAGACCCTGACTATTCTTGTACGCTATAAGACAAGATGGTCAACAATGTCATGAGTTATAGCAAGCACCTACAATTGTTTCAGCATGTCTTATCTTTTTAACTGATCCATCATCTTGAATTTGTCTAGCATTCTCTCAATCATCCAAATCAGCATTGTCAAGCTTCAAAAATATAGCATTCACTCCAATCTAGAAACAAAAATATGCATTCACAACTCAACTTACCCAGTATTCTGCTGGCCTCATTCTTAAGTTGTAAGTTGATGCCATACTCATGCAGTAAGCTCCCGCGTCATGGACCACCATTCCTGCCCACTGAAAGAGGATGGCCACTCAAAGATAAGCCACAAGTGTATGCCTTCAAAGAAGCATCACAAAATAATTCTAGAAACAATTAAATATCATATTGGAAAATCAATTCCTTCTCATCATGCAAGTATATTAGGTGTGATAATTATTGTCCTGTAACTAACCACCATTTCTAGAGTTGGAAGTTCCCTGTCCTTTCCTAAAAAGTCTGCAGACTCGCAGACAGACCCAACAACATCAAAAGTTTGAATTTTTTCCTTTGGGGCAGGTGGAGAAATTAGATCAATGTGTTGTGTATCAAGAAGAATATCAGTTAGAAACATCTCAAAATCTCAAAATCATTTTATGATTCATATCACAACTTTCAGACTATGTGCCTGTCATGAGAAAGAATGGTCTATTTAGTATCTGGGAATCTCAATACCAGTAATATTTCCTGTCAACAAGGAGACTACAAAATTAGGACAAATTATCCCTTCTATATTCATTTGGAAATGATCATCCCTTCAATCATGCATCATCAAAAAAAGTTGGGTTTGCCCCAAGTCAAATTTATGTACTAACTTGGTAAGCTCCATAAAGGCTAGGCCTAATAAGCTTTGCCATGCTGCCATCAATTACAATGAAGTTCTTGTTACCATTTGTCTTCACTCCAACAACTCGACTCACAAGAACACCAGAGTTTGCAACAAGAGATCTCCCAGGCTCAACAACGAGTGTAAGATTTCCAGATAATATCAGCTCTCTTACCTGAAGAAACAGCCAATGGTGCAAATATACATCTTTAAAGTGTCTATATATATTCTCAAAATAGCTGTAACAAGGCCAGCACAGTAAAGCTGGTCCAAAACTTCCTTCTAACAACTTTAAAAGATGTCATACAAACACCTTCAATAAACTGCTATACAAAAACACTCTATGAAGTAATCCATATAGAGAACACACCAATAGCCCAGAAGAGGGAAATGAAAAGTTTATCTGCAGTTACATTTTACTCTAAAAAATATTCATATCAAAATCTGTTAACGTCAAACCAAAATTTTGTAATTTTCAAGATCCTAAGTTCAGCACCAACTACCCAACAACCTAGCAAACTTGACAAGAAGACCCTGACTGTTCTTGTACGCTATAAGACAATGTGGTCAACAATGTCATGAGTTATAGCAAGCACCTACAATTGTTTCAGCATGTCTTATCTTTTTAACTGATCCATCATCTTGAATTTGTCTAGCATTCTCTCAATCATCAAAATCAGCATTGTCAAGCTTTAAAAATATAGCATTCACTCCAATCTAGAAACAAAAATATGCATTCACAACTCAACTTACCCAGTATTCTGTTGGCCTCATTCTTAAGTTGTAAGTTGATGCCATACTCATGCAGTAAGCTCCCGCGTCATGGACCACCATTCCTGCCCACTGAAAGAGGATGGCCACTCAAAGTTAAGCCACAAGTGTATGCCTTCAAAGAAGCATCACAAAATAATTTTAGAAACAATTAAATATCATATTGGAAAATCAATTCCTTCTCATCATGCAAGTATATTAGGCGTGATAATTATTGTCCTGTAACTAACCACCATTTCTGGAGTTGGAAGTTCCCTGTCCTTTCCTAAAAAGTCTGCAGACTCGCAAACAGGCCCAACAACATCAAAAGTTTGAATTTTTGCCTTTGGGGCAGGTGGAGAAATTAGATCAATGTGTTGTGTATCAAGAAGAATATCAGTTAGAAACATCTCAAAATCTCAAAATCATTTTATGATTCATATCACAACTTTCAGACTGTGTGCCTGTCATGAGAAAGAATGGTCTATCTAGTATCTAGGAATCTCAATACCAGTAATATTTCCTGTCAACAAGGAGACTACAAAAGTAGGACAAATTATCCCTTCTATATTCATTTGGAAATGACCATCCCTTCAATCATGCATCATCAAAAAAAGTTGGGTTTGCCCCAAGTCAAATTTATGTACTAACTTGGTAAGCTCCATAAAGGCTAGGCCTAATAAGCTCTGCCATGCTGCCATCAATTACAATGAAATTCTTGTTACCATTTGTCTTGACTCCAACAACTCGACTCACAAGAACACCAGAGTTTGCAACAAGAGATCTCCCAGGCTCAACAATGAGTGTAAGATTTCCATATAATACCAGCTCTCTTACCTGAAGAAACAACCAATGGTGCAAATTACAGAGGATAACAGAGATCATAGTTATCCACAGAGAATGGCGGAACAGAAATCTGAGGAACAGGAAGACAAAGGAAATTGTTTGACAGCCCAGAGAGATAATATCTTTAAACTGACCAAGATTGGTCCAGCTTCTGCTGAGGAGACAAGCTGTAAAGTAACCACAGTTCCTGAAGAGCCTATGGAACATAAAGCTGTGCAGATAAATTGTAAAGTAATCAGAGTTCCTGAAGAGCTTATCGAATGTGAGGTTGCAGGGACAAACTGTTACGTAACCAAAGTCCCTCAAGAGCCTAGGGAGCATGAAGCTGTGCAGAATCAATCTCTAAATACCCATCTCAATGCCCTTGAGTTTAAATATGAGCCTAGAGACAGTTGTCAGGACTCAGGATCCGTACACCTAGGATTAGGAGAGTGTTCAGTCACTGAAGTTCTTACTAAATCCAAAGGAAAATTTTCAGTAAGAACTATGCTAAGTGATAGACCACTAAGAAGGTGGCAGCTAGTGATAGACCACTTCTCAATAGAAGACGTGTCACAGATACCAGGGAGTAACTCCTCTAAATCATAACAGTGGTCCAAGATAAAATCTCGCATTATGGGAAGCTTTAGGCTTGACTGGGAGCTGTTGAACCTGGACATATTTCCAAGCCCTTCACATAATGTCAGAGATATCTTCTCCAAGTTTTGCAATACTTTACTGTGCTCTTGAAGTGGAGGCACATCCAACTTCTCCAAGTGAATAGTCTTAAGCTGAGTAAGTGAAGATAGGGCTGTAGACCGTTCATTGTGGCTTTCTTGTACCCATAATTAAACACTATGAGGACTTTCAGTTTCTTCATGTAACTCAAAAATGATGGAAGAAAGTATTTGGTTGCAGAAAAGAGTAATACCAAAGCCTCTGCCTCACCAAAATTCATCTCACACCACTGATCGTCTTCCATTGCACCTACATAGGTGAACCATAGAAGCAAAGATAGATTAGAACATTATAGGTTATTGCATATATTTTCTAAGAACTTTTGAATCAATGATCAACACCTAGATATCATTAAAGGTCTGTGGTCTATCGAAATAGGAAAATTTATTAAAGTTCTTACTGTCCTCCTATTTAGGCATAAGCAACCTCTTCCTACCAACTATGCTACCTCGGGATGCCAAATATAGGGCCAAGTCTCGCATTACATCATGTTGAGAAAAGTACAGCTCAGAGGCACTGCCATAATTGATTGCTTGGCTCCTACTACATCCAATTACCAAGACAACACAATGTATAAGACAAAGGAAGCTATGATCAAATGATATTGAGCACACAACAGTTAGAAATGAAGGCGCTTACCTGAGATTGCTTCTTAAATTCAACATATTTCTGCTTGCAAGCTCTAACAAGATGACAAAAGCATCGTGCCACTCCATCTTTTGCACATAAATCCAAATATCCAATAATGCATCCACTGATATCTTTCTATCCTCTGGAAATGACCCCAAGTCTAAGAAGCACTCCCGTGCTTCCTCATCCATGGCATCAATACTGGTCTCCAAGCATCTAAGCCCTTCTTTGTGATAATCTGATATTGATTCCCCTTTTAAGAGTTTTTTCTTGGCACCCTCCCAGGCCGGATGAGGCTGACCATACAAAGAGCTTCCGATCACCTTCAGAGCAAGTGGCAGACCTTTACATTCCGCTTGCACCTGTGATTCATACATTAGCAACACTAGTGAAAATTCTGTAGGTGGAAACCAATCAAATACCAAAAACAAAAATTTGTTGAAAGCATGAATAGTTGCCTGATAAGTATAAAGTTCACTCACAAGTTTTTGTTTGATTGTTTATGAAGATGAATATACATATGGCTAGAATCTATTTTAATGGATTACCGATACCATTGTTAAGAGCATAGTAAGTACTAATATGGAATTATGTAAAACTATAATGATATCCTGATATGATATGCCACTGTAGTAATTGCTTGTAATTAGGGACATTTAGGAGAACACTGTGTCACAATCATTAAATTGAACCAAACTTAGTACTTGGTAAAATAATATATTGCATATAAATTGCATTACCTTCTTGACTAGCTGGTTGTCTGCATTACTTGGAATAGATTTTTGTCCAAAAGCCCAAAAGCAGAAAAGGGGCAGAGCATCGGCATCATCTAGCAATGGAAATTCATAAAGCCTGGTAGAGGTTGTTGTGCGGATGATAGAACGATCTCGGGTTGTCACAAGGGTCTTATAACCTTCACCTGTAAATGACAATTTTTCCAAAATTGCCATAGACCAGACATCATCCAACACCACAAGAGTTCGCTTGGCTCACCTGAGCAGCTGCTGCTGCAGCTGTCTATGTGCATCTTTGATATTCTGAAAATCGGGTTTCTTCCTCCGAACAATCTTCTCCCACATGGTCTCTAAAATTTCCCTCAGGTTTGGGGATTGAGAAACCGTAATGAAAATCACATTGTTTTGAAAAACACCTGCCATACATAAAAATCAATTTGTTAGGATTGAAATTCCATAAATTGAACAGAAATATAAATTAAGTGCAAAAATATAGCCTTTCATGGGATGAAAATGGTTTGAATAAATAAAATCCCCAATTACCTTTAACTTCTTGATCATTGCAGAGGGACAATGCCATAGTTGTTTTGCCAACGCCCCCCATACCTTGCACCGCCACAAGCGACACCTCTTTCTGGAACAGAATCCTCTTCAAATTCCAGATATTATTTTCCAGTCCCACTACAAAATCAGACTTCACTGAGCCACTACAATTAGAAGTAGAAGAAGCTTCGTCAAAAGCTCCATCAAACATAGCATGTGAACCCATTTGTTGTAACATCATGGCATTCTCATCGGGATCATTGGTGAGCCTGGGAATGATTGTTTCATTCAGGTTTCTCTCATCCATTGCCTCTAACTCGTACAAATGGCGAAGACACTTGAACTCCGATATGATATTATTCAACTCAAGAGATAATTGGTCAGGCATCTGGTACGGAACGAATTCACGGATGTCCTTTTCTAGCTGGTGGATTTCAAAAGTATATCTCAGTTTCTGGAGAGTATTAAGAGGGCTAGTTTTATCGCACATTTTCACCAATTGAACGCCTCTATTGAGGATGCTCAGGGACTTCAAGTAGATGGGATTTGGTTCAGTCTCAGTATTTTGTATGTTCGGCAAACAGAGGTGGCCAGCTGTTTGAATAAGGCCTGTCAGCAGTGCTTCTAATCGACAGCATAGCCCCTTGCAATTTAATGTCACCATCTTGTAAGGGATGTTTCCTTCAATGGAGATTGTAAAGGGAAACGTTATTAAAAAAATTTAAATGGATACCAATGGTGTATAGAGATGGAGTTGATAACATGGAGCAAATTAGCCTTTTGGATGCTTTGCTGTGAGGGAGGCACATTTTATGAAAACAAATTTCTACCACTCTTGCAAACACCCTAGAAGACTTAGCACGTGATGACATGGGTATCATGCCATGCCTTTTTTCTACACTGGAAAATGGAAATTCTACCAACATATGACAAAATCCTGAGCGCAGATGGAGACAATGGACCAAACCATAGTTCTAGTTTTCGTAAGAATGAGATTAATAAGACACTCATTAATGAAGGGAAATCCTGAAGATCCCTTAAGATTCAAGAGACCAACACTCCTATCTGTGATTTTGACTATGGTAGAAACTTTGGCACCCATAATTATGTGCATCTCCAATCAGCATTGCCTATTAAACAGAAGAGTGGAAGGTCTGATATTTTTTCCTTTGACAGTCATCCTACATATGACATGGACTCTGATGAGGAATAAAAGAAGGCTTATCATATCATCAAGCTGTTTTGTGAACCATATGAGAGAAAGGTAGAAAGGTCCATTCCATTTGTTGAAGGAATCCTTATTGAAGATGAATAGTCTTTTCATATTGAAAGAACAAACCAATATCTAGGAAAACAAGAGGACTTATGCAAACCCATAATTGATTAACTACACAGTGAACAAAATCATTTCCAGGTTTGCCTCTTATTGTTCATGGGTATGATAAATTATCTTCAAAGGAGTCTCTTCTCCTAACTATAAATTATATTCGGGTAACTTTAATTTCTCATATAAAACAGCTCCCTGTCTGCAACAATGGTGTTCATGGCCAGCATACAATTGTTCCTATGTTTGATCCATAAACGTTGGAACTTACAAACTTGAGGATAACAATGGATATGTGGCTTCAAGAAGTCAAGTATTAGCTCCCCTCAGATTTCCTTGAATAATGTCTGCCACAACATGATGCTATATTTATCAATACCCTACATGTCCAAGAGTATTCCCATCTTGAATATGGGATCCTAAAGCTTGCTAAAAAGATCCCAGCAAAATGCCGTGATCTAAGCCTAATTTATCTGAATGTTTCATTCATGAAGATGGGGTCACAGCAAAATTACTAAGAGAAAGACCTGCAACAAATTTATGGATGATTTGATTATCTATGCTACAACAAACTATTGAGAAAAAAAAAGACACACTTCAGATCGCTGGTTTTGGGCATATCCCTGAAATGCCTACAAAATTGTGATTTTCATATCTGTGTAAGCCACAAGAAGAGCCACACTAGGCCTGTGTAGGCTACAGGAAGGGATGCAGTATAAGCTTGTGTTAGGCTGCAGTTAAAGGCATGTTCATGCATGTTTGAGACAATGTTTAAAGGACTGTTTTGAGCCTTATTTACAAACAAAAAAATTCAGATCTGTAGGAGAGCTTCAGAACTGAGTCCTGTGGAAAATAATCTAATTTGTTATGACAGCCTTGTTATGGCATATTTGAGCACATTTCAGGTCTAAGTTTTTTGGAGTAGGTTGCAACATTTTTGGGAGCAGTCCTTAAGCACACACAGTTACATATTTTTGGGAGCCTTTGTGAAGCAGTCTTTGAGATTGGAGAATAATCATTGACCCTTATTGAAGGAGGCTTATTGAATATTTTCCAAGTTTATATAGGTTGCTTACTAAGGCAGACATCCTTGTGGTATTGTTGAAGATCTATTAAATACTGGAAGAAGCAAATTTTGGAGGCATTCTTGGAGACCGGATGTATTGCTAAAGCCCTCATGGAGTAACAGTCCCATGCTCAGGATGGAGAACATTTCCAAGATCTTGCTTCTCTCCAATTACAAAATTAACAAAATTGTTGCTGCAACTTTGTCTAGCATTATCGCGTGTTGATTTAGATTGTTTATTCTTCACATTTCTAAGTTTTGAATGGCTAGACCACTGTCACCTCCAAAAAGTCCCTTTAGGGGTTGTAGAAACTAAAGATAAGGGAAAGGATTGTGTCAAAAATCTTTTAGCATCCAAGTATAATGAATTCATAATAGTAGCAAAGATGGTGATGTAACCATCAATTGAAGAAACATTGACATTGTTGTCATAGAAACTATACTCCCCTGGTGAACCCAACCACATCCTGACTTCAGTTTGGGTGGATAATGTCGAGCAATTAAGCCTAGTCATAATCACAACCTAGAAGAAAGAGGTAATCGATGTGACTATCTTAGCAAGATACTAGAGCTTATGGCGTATGAAGGTAACCACCGCCCTGATGAGCAAAGACAAGAACCTTTGATCAAGGTATTTAAGAAGACAAAAATTTAGGCCTATAATTCTTGAAGAGGAAAATGCATCCTATGTCATTGTGTTCACTAAATTTGAAATTTAAAACTTGAATTTAGA
Organism: Pinus albicaulis; assembly: GCA_034641835.2. Lineage (NCBI taxonomy): Eukaryota > Viridiplantae > Streptophyta > Pinopsida > Pinales > Pinaceae > Pinus > Pinus albicaulis. Next base: position 1,313,896,692 of record CM076580.1, on the reverse strand, counting down.
CATACCTTAAAGCTGCAAGCAAACTTTGTCAACCGTTTATACAAACTCATCATGTCTTGAAGGGATCAACAATGGTCGCTACTTAATGCAAGCAAATGAATGATTATATAAGTCTAACATTACAGTTAAATTCAAAGACAAACATGAACCAAGTGACTCAGATTCTATCTACACAAAAATATTGTAAGAAACAGAGCAATGAAAGAAGTGCATTTCTTCAAGTTTCAACAGACCTTGGATATTCCTCACTTGCAACTTTAGGACTATATTATCGAGGAGTGGATCTTTGGAGGCCATGTCTTGCTTGGTCAATTGAAGAACCTAATGGACTCTTGAAAGAAAATGATTTTTACTTTTGAAGACCAACCACACCATTACTCGGTTCTTGTAATCACCCAATTCTTCTTATAAAGATACAAGGCAATTCCATCTTTCCTAGCATATGCTAAATTTATTGAATGATCAAGAAATGTTTGACTTATGAAATCTGACATTCCAATAATAATGGATCAGTTTACCTGGATTTTAGAAAATGGTAAAATATTAATATTTGGAAGTATAACATCATGGGTCACCAGCTGCTTAACTCTCAGGGATCTCACTCCTTTAAAGATATGATTGGACAGCAAGGAGAAAATTCCCTCCATTTCTTCATGGGACAGAGCTTTAGGATTATTGAGAGGGTCAGATTTTGGGGCTCCACCTTCAGACTTGTTCCATTTGGTGGCCTCAATGGAAAAAAAATTGCATGGTTGTGCCCTTAAGAACCTATAGGAATCAGACTGTAGCGGGTGGGGTTTAGCTGAGTATCCAGTTAAGCAGAGCTATGCCCAACAACTTTCTTGTTGTTCACTTCCCCACAAAGCCTAAATCTGGAGCAAAATATGGCATTCAGATGCCTTGCCAAATATTAATATTTTCTATTGGACCCTATCTTATGACAACATATTAACCTCAGAAAATATGAGAAGGAGAGGGATCCAGGGTCCCTCCTAGTGTGCTCTTTGCCTTTAGTTTGGAATCTTCTCATTGCCTGTTTTTAGATTTCCATTTCACTATGGCGGCTTGGTTAGTGGTGGTAAATGGCCTTGAGAGTCGGTTCAAGTAGTCAAATTCACTGAAGCAACTAATTTGGACATGTCATGGTCATTACAAAAGGTCCTTTCATTGCAAGGCTCTTTTGAAAGGGTCTAGTTTGCATTGTCTAAATTAGTATGTTGGAAATCTGGCTGGCAAAAAATCGTGCCATTTTCCAAATAGATGATGAGTGAAATGGAGATGGTGGCAATTAAAGCTAAAGCACTGCTATATAAACATCTTAATTCAAAAGGGATTAAATTCATTCCAGATTAAGATCTAGACAAGTAAGAAATTCAATTGCTAGATCAATTTAATTTTAAATATTCTTGTTCTTCTTCCCGACCCGGGGACCCAGGTAAGTATGTCCACAATCATGTTGGCAGCTTCATATAACTCCACAATTATTTCATGAGTGGAGTTAGACTCAAAAAGCCTTCATTTTTTGTTTTGATGGTGCCTTGAAACGAAACCCTGAACTGGCAGGAGTCAATGGGGTTCTCATTAGTCTAAGAGGGAAGATAGCATATCCCTATGGTGTTGCATATATCGACATTGGGATATAAGAAACTCGGTCCTCCTCAAGACAGGAGAATTCCCTGTTTTATGTAATATTTCTCACAATTAATATACAGATGAATTGTATCGAAGCTAATCATCTCAATATACTTGATGGCCTTCTTATGTGTAAGGGAAATCTGATCCTAGTTGAACCTTCAATTCATTTACTAGTAATACACAATATTATTACAGCAAATTCTACAACATACCTTATCTAGAATATGGTAGACAAAATACACAAGAATGATGCATACAGCCCTTGATTACAGCATTGGTTTTTATAACGAGGCATTTCAGCTCTAAAAGCTCCTTTTCCACCCTCAACTAAACTCTTTTCACATGAATATGTCGTTACTGGCAGCCTGAGAGAAGGGAATTTTGACCAAACCAGGTTACACGGTGTTCCAGGTAATTGCCCTGCAATCAATACCATTGAAATGTCATTGGAGAGCACATATATAGAGCAATAAAATGATATCCATGGACCATACAAATAAGGCATTAATTAATATACTTTAAGCACATGCTAAGAGTCCTTCACAACATCTAAGCAAGCATTGTTGCTTTCTACAGTAAATATCTACTGGATAAACAGAACATTGAATAAGAGTCCAAAAGAAATGAAAAGTAATATGCATAACTAAAACAAAAAGGCCATAACCCTAGAATAGCAAACCTTTGGAAGGTGTTACACAACATTCTACAAAAATCACTGAATGTCCTTCCTTAGGACTTGATACAAATTGAGAAACAGTAGACAACAAATGACAGCCATGTACCATAATAGGTAGTTTTAACGTATAAAATCGGGCAGAAACATAATCTGGTGAAAGGCATAGGCCTGAAGTAATATGGATGACAAAGGAAATTAACATCTTTAAAGCACGTGCTCAGATTCCTATGCAATTTCTAGGCAAGCCTCGCTGCACTCTACATCAATTATCTCCCAAATGACATGAACATGGAATAAGAGTCCCACAAGATTATGAAAAGTGATATGCATGACCAAACAAGAGTATACCATTAAAAAGCAACCCTTCAAGCAATCCACAACACTCTACAAACATTGTTAAATGTCCTACCTTGGTAATTTATATGGATGCATTAACAACCCAAATCAATGGCTTGAAATGGATAAAATGACCAAACAAAGCAACAAGTCCTAAAAGGATAGGTCTTTAGAATCTTGTTGTATGAAAACAATGTGGCACTTCCACACTAAAACACACATTTAGGAAAAGCCCAAAGAAACAACAAAAAATAGTGTGGGGTGATGAAATGAAAAAAATATTAATGGACTTGCAATTTCTCTACAAAATTTTCCAGATTTCGAATTTATGGAATTTTTCTGCCTTCAGTGTTGAAGCAAAACAATAAAGAATATTTCACTAATTGTAGATGAGTAAATTATAACAGTATCCGACTTGCATAATTAGCTAGACCGTCTACATAATTAGCAAGACATTTTTATGAGGTAAACCATATGGAATGCTTTAGCAACAAGTGGTCATTAGCTCTGCTATAGAATGGTCAAAAGCACTTTGGTTCTGTCCCTACTTATATATACGGTCTGTTCCTTGTATACTTCTCCTAACAAATTCTTGCCTTAACAATTTGAACATAACATGTCTTATACTCCTTCCCAACCATCCTAAATAAACCCAATTGACTAAACAGAAAAGATTTTATACTATTGTAAGTGGTTTTTTAAAATGTCATAAACCCAAAAATTGTAAAAATTCAACAACCTTGACACTTCCAGAGCAAGCACAGGGGACTTCAAGGTTGAAGCTTTCTTCCTCCTCTTGGCATATTCTACACTCTGCAAGGCCTTGTGGGGATTCTGAGCTCCACCATATCTCTTTCTCTTCAGAATCATCTAAAGCTGCTCTAATGGTTATGGAGTGATCATCTGGCCGATCATATACAGGACAAGCACAACCCATCACAGAAACTTCTGCATTAGCAGCAGCAGACGAAGAAAGAACACTGAATAGAAGAATCTTCATTCACTAAGATCTGGTCAATAGAATATAGGCCTAGTTGAAAATTTCAAAAGGTTTTTCCTCGAAGCATTATAAATTTGAAATATAAAGGACCTTGTAGTCATTAGACTAATACCCTTGTATATGTCTCAGATCAAAGAACAAAAATGAAAACATCTTGGCATCCATAAATGTGTCAATACAAAGGAAAATTCAATCTGCAAAATATGAAGTGTTCCATGACAATTATAAACACGCCTTGATGTTGCCTTGTCCAAGACTATTTTCAAGGATATAACTCTTCTGTTGATCACCATCTGAAGTTTCCACTTAAAATGTTTTTCTGATCTCATATAAAAGGCCCAAATGAGATAAGTGTTTTTGGTCTGCAAAAACAATATGGATTCATTGTTATAAGGGCTTCTTAATGCACCTCACAGAAAAGACAATATCCAAGACCAGGGTTTGATATCTTATAACGTGAATCCAAGAGTTGTACAATATTTTGGCATGCCATCTCAACATATGTTTTTTGGAGTAAAGAATGTCTTAATCCTGTGATTAGACAAATGAATCTTACGAAGTCAAGAAGTTACACCCTTATCTTGTATTAGTTCTTGGAGATATTAATAACAGGGTCAAAATTGATTCAAGGAATCTTATTAACAACTCTGTTGCATGGGTCAGATCTCATTAAGGAATATGCAATATTGATTCAAGATTCAAAAACTAGACAAAGGCTCATGTTCTGGCCTATTTAAAAGACTATTAATATGAATTCCATAGAGATAAAAGAGTTTTTGATTGATTTCATAAAGTTGAAGTATCTTCAATGTCTGGGAAGGACCTTTTTGAAGATTTTTTTGTTTCAGTTAATGAAACAAGTTCTTTTGAAAGACTTCTGAGGAATTCATTAGAACAGATTTTGTTGACATCATTCTACAACTAGAGGAAGCACTTCTTGATTGACTTGTAACAACCTCATCACGCATACAGCAGCATGGGACCACATGACACATTCTTATCCTACTATGGTTTGGATGATCTGTCCCATCAGCATTAGCACATGACAAGTTCAATGACCTGACAAGTATGTATTGAAGTGCTCGTATACTGTGGGAAAATGTTGCAAAGCCACCACTTCTCAATCATGAAGACACAAGCATGCAAGTTACAATTCAATAGGGACACCTCTAAGTATGGGTTGTATTTGAAAGAGCAGAGATCTAAATTTCTGGAACCATTCTCCAACATAAAAATATTATGAGATATCATGTTACTAACATTTCTGATTATTAATAAAAATTTGAATCCGTGTAGAGAAGAACCATTTCCCAACCATCCTAAATAAACCCAATTGACTAAACAGAAAATATTTTATACTGTTGTCAGTGGTTTTTTAAAATGTCATAAACCCAAAACTTGTAAAAATTCAACAACCTTGACATTTCCAGAGCAAGCACAGGGGACTTCAAGGTTGAAGATTTCTTCCTCCTCTTGGCATATTCTACACTCTGCAAGGCCTTGTGGGGATTCTGAGCTCCACCATATCTCTTTCTCTTCAGAATCATCTGAAGCTGCTCTGATGGTTATGGAGTGATCATCTGGCTGATCAAATACAGGACAAGCACAACCCATCACAGCAACTTTTGCATTAGCAGCAACAGACGAAGAAAGAACATTGAATATAAGAATCTTCATTCACTAAGATCTGGTCAATAGAATATAGGCCTAGTTGAAAACTCCAAAAGGTTTTTCCTTGAAGAATTATAAATTTGAAATATAAAGGACCTTGTAGTCATTAGACTAATACCCTTGTATATCTCTCAGATCAATGAACAGAAATGAAAACATCTTGGCATCCATAAATGTGTCAATACAGAGGAAAATTCAATCTGCAAAATATGAAGTGTTCCATGACAATTATAAACACACCTTGATGTTGCCTTTCCAAGACTATTTTCAAGGACATAACTCTTTTGTTGATCACCATCTGAAGTTGCCACTTAAAATGTTTTTCTGATCTCATATAAAAGGGCCAAATGAGATAAGTGTTTTTGGTCTGCAAAAACAATATGGATTCATTGTTATAAGGGCTTCTTAATGCACCTCACATAAAATATGATATCCAAGACCTGGGTTTGATATCTTATAACGTGAATCCAAGAGTTGTACAATATTTTGGCATGCCATCTCAAGATATGTTTTTTGGAGTAAAGAATGTCTTAATCCTGTGATTAGACAAATGAATCTTATGAAGTCAAGAAGTTACACCCTTATCTTGTATTAGTTCTTGGAGATATTAATAACAGGGTCAAAATTGATTCAAGGAATATTATTAACAACTCTGTTGCATGGGTCAAATCTCATTAAGGAATATGCAATATTGATTCAAGATTCAGAAACTAGACAAAGGCTCATGTTCTGGCCTGTTTAAAAGACTATTAATATGAAGTCCATACAGAGAAAAGAGTTTTTGATTGATTTCATAAAGTTGAAATATCTTCAATGTCTGGGAAGGAGCTTTTTGAAGATTGTTTGTTTCAGTTGATGAAACAACTTCTTTTGAAAGACTTCTCAGGAATTCATTAGAACAGATTTTGTTGACATCATTCTACAACCAAATGAAGCACTTCTTGATTGAATTGTAACAACCTCATCATGCATACAGCAGTATGGGACCACATGACACATTCTTATCCTACTATGGTTTGGATGATCTGTCCCATCAGCATTAGCACATGACAAGTTCGATGACCTGAAAAGTATGTATTGAAGTGCTTGTACACTGTGGGAAAATTATGCAAAGCTACCACTTCTCGACCATGAAGACACATGCACGCAAGTTAAAATTCAATAGGGACACCTCTAAGTATGGGTTGTATTTGAAAGAGCAGAGATCTAAATTTCTGGAACCATTCTCCAACATCAAAATATTATGAGATATCATGTTACTAACATTTCTGAATATTAATAAAAAATTGAATCTGTGTAGAGAAGAACCATTTCCCAACCATCCTAAATAAACCCAATTGACTAAACAGAAAAGATTTTATACTGTTGTAAGTGGTTTTTCAAAATGTCATAAACCCAGAACTTGTAAAAATTCAACAACCTTGACACTTCCAGAGCAAGCACAAGGGACTTCAAGGTTGAAGATTTCTTCCTCCTCTTGGCATATTCTACACTCTGCAAGGCCTTGTGGGGATTCTGAGCTCCACCATATCTCTTTCTCTTCAGAATCATCTGAAGCTGCACTGATGGTTATGGAGTGATCATCTGGCCGATCATATACAGGACAAACACAACCCATCACAGCAACTTCTGCATTAGCAGCAGCAGACGAAGAAAGAACATTGAATAGAAGAATCTTCATTCACTAAGATCTGGTCAATAGAATATAGGCCTAGTTGAAAAGTCCAAAAGTTTTTTCCTCGAAGCATTATAAATTTGAAATATAAAGGACCTTGTAGTCATTAGACTAATACCCTTGTATATGTCTCATATCAAAGAACAGAAATGAAAACATCTTGGCATCCATAAATGTGTCAATACAAAGGAAAATTCAATCTGCAAAATATGAAGTGTTCCATGACAATTATAAACACGCCTTGATGTTGCCTTGTCCAAGACTATTTTCAAGTACATAACTCTTATGTTGATCACCATCTGAAGTTGCCACTTAAAATGTTTTTTTGATCTCATATAAAAGGCCCAAATGAGATAAGTGTTTTTGGTCTGCAAAAACAATATGGATTCATTGTTATAAGGGCTTCTTAATGCACCTCACAGAAAAGATGATATCCAAGACCTGGGTTTGATATCTTATAACGTGAATCCAAGAGTTGTACAATATTTTGGCATGCCATCTCAAGATATGTTTTTTGGAGTAAAGAATGTCTTAATCCTGTGATTAGACAAATGAATCTTACGAAGTCAAGAAGTTACACCCTTATCTTGTATTATTTCTTGGAGATATTAATAACAGGGTCAAAATTGATTCAAGGAATCTTATTAACAACTCTGTTGCATGGGTCAGATCTCATTAAGGAATATGCAATATTGATTCAAGATTCAGAAACTAGACAAAGGCTCATGTTCTGGCCTGTTTAAAAGACTATTAATATGAAGTCCATACAGAGAAAAGAGTTTTTGATTGATTTCATAAATTTGAAGTATCTTCAATGTCTAGGAAGGACCTTTTTGAAGATTGTTTTTTCAGTTGATGAAACAAGTTCTTTTGAAAGACTTCTGAGGAATTCATTAGAACAGATTTTGTTGACATTATTCTACAACTAGACGAAGCACTTCTTGATTGACTTGTAACAACCTCATCACGCATACAGCAGCATGGGACCACATGACACATCCTTATCCTACTAAGGTTTGGATGATCTGTCGCATCAACATTAGCACATGACAAGTTCGATGACCTGACAAGTATGTATTGAAGTGCTCGTATACTGTGGGAAAATGTTGCAAAGTCACCACTTCTCAACCATGAAGACACAAGCATGCAAGTTACAATTCAATAGGGACACCTCTAAGTATGGGTTGTATTTGAAAGAGCAGAGATCTAAATTTCTGGAATACTAATACCATATATCGTACTACTGTGTATATACCTGAGCAAGGGTTTTTGTCAAGAATGTAGAAGATGCCTTGCATTGTACTGATCATGATTATATTTTCTAATATATGTTACTGACATCAGAATGCCATTAGCTGTTTAGTATATGACAAAGTCTTGATCAACATGATTTGGAAGGAGCTGAAAAGAAGAATCATAACTCTTATGAGACATTCTTGGAAGATCTGATAATCCTAGGGTTTGTAAACCCTAGGTGATCTTGAAAGATATGATTAAGAAAAATCTATGATTTGTGGACAAAACCATAGACCCAAAGTATTGAAAGATGATGATTCCACTAGATGAAGAAACCCTAACTCATGAAATAAAGGAAAAGCAAGCACATGCATTAATGGCTGGTGAAGATGAAGAATTTGTAGATAAATTTCATGATTTCTGCAAGAATATAAGGATCAAGAGGAAACTGACAAAATCCTCAAAGATAAGTACTTTATATCTCTCTTCCTTGATTATTATTATTTTTCTATTAGTTATCCTTTCTCTTCATTCCTTTTTTTGTGTTATAATCATTCTTCCATGGCTTCCTAATGATGTTTGCACGTACATTGTGAAGGCTGCCAAGACTCTGGCAGCAGATGGAAGCACCCGGAAGAACGAAGAAAATGATATGGCAAGAGCATTCTCCCAGGACAGAGCACAAACTCAGGTTGAGTGATTTGTGCTCAAGAGGGAGAATTGGATCAAGACATCTAGAATCATGCCAGATTACCAAAAGAGCTTCAAGTTCAAAGGGAGCAAACAAGCTAGCAAGTTTTAAGGGTGTCATGATAAAAGAAAGTGTGTAGAAGATCTGAAGAGAATTTTTTGGTGACTTCCAAGTGAATCTACAAGATCTAGCATGCAGCAGATGGCAGCATAAAGACTCATGCCAAGAGGGTTCTCCTAGTAAGAGGGAGAATACTATTCTCCAGTTGTCAGGTACACTTCTATTAGAATCATTATCACTATGGTTTCTGCTGAAAGTTGCATCAGATGAATGTAAAGACTATTTTTCCTTGATAAAGAAATTCAAGAAGAAGTGTACATAGAGCCACCTCAGGATTTTGAAGGACATGAAGGAGTCTCTTGCTTGTAAACAGAAGGATTTATGGATTAATGGATCAAGGTTGATCTTGTCATCATATGACTTCTTTCTAACATGGGCAAAAATACTCACGTGATAGAGGGAGCAATTAAGCCTTGCTTCAGCTTCAGAGGGAGTTGATCTCTTAGTACAAGATGGACCTAGATTTGATGCATTACCTCCTTGGTCGAAAGAAGCATACTATTGAGATCCCTCAAAGACTCTTGGGACGATAAACTGTCATTCAGATCGTCAAACTAGATAGTTGATATGCTATAGTAACTAGAAAGTTGCAGTGACAAAGGGAGCAACTAGGATTGCCACAACAAGATCTGTTTTAGAGTAGCACCCAATTAGGGTGACCAGAAAACGGTTATGACGATGGCTCCAACAAAGGAAGCATATCAGTCTATGGTTGAGCCAAGATATGCAACTCAGCATGTGTTGAAGTACCTACATGGTACAATTGGACATAGATTGAAGAAATGAAGTACCGTTGCAAAGATACACATATTTAAATTGGCCAGTGAGTGCGAGAAACAGAAAGAGTAGATCAAGATGTTGCTTCGCTATGAATTCTTGGATGAGCAAGAAGCAGACATATATTTCACTCAGCACTGTAGAGGCCAAGTATATTACAGCTTAGTTGGAAATTTGTGAATAAATATGGCTTTAGAAGCTATTTGCAAGATCGTTTGATCAGGTCTGCACAGCAACCATGATATCAGGTCGAAGCATAGCGAAATCTAGTACCAAGACATGGTACAGAAGTGAGCAGTGTGGCTCCAGCACTATTCTACAATCACGCATATTGTTGACAAAGCCTCTATCCCAGGATGAAGTCTTTATACTTCAAGGACAAGCTTGGGGTGATTAAATATGCCTCTCTCATCAAGAGGGAGATTTGATGTGATAACATCAGGGGACATCATTCTCCCTGGGTCAAATATGTTGACTACGATTAGGGAGAATGGTCCGGCAGAAGACAGTCATTCTTCCTAGGTCAAGTATGTTAACCAATATTAGGAAAAATAGTCCTAGATGCCCAAAATTATTCAACCATAAAGTTGAGTGGGTTCCCTTCAGCTTCAGGCTTAGAATTACTCCCCAGATAGGTTGAGTGACCCCTTTTAGTATCATGGCCTAGAATTTCTCATGCAGAGTGAGGTGTTTGGATTTGGGACAAGAATTACTCAAATGGATTGAGTGTGTCCATAGGTTTTCACCATGGGTCAAAGAGATTGACTAGGATGATGGTGAAACAAGACTATTTTGTATACCATGAGTTAGAGGCATCAACCAGAATTATGGTGACTAGTTGATGCTAATGATATACCATGGGTTAGAGATGCTAACCAAAATTACGGTACCTAGTTGATGTTGTAGATTTTACCATGGGTCAAAGTTGTTGACCATGATTATGGTAATCAGATAGTGTTGATGTTGATAATGAGTTGTTTTAACCTTTTCTTGGAGAAATTTGTCAACAAGAGAACATCTGGATAGTCATCATAAATAACTCCCTAGCTAAGAGGGAGTGTTGAATTTTGTAGTTGTGGACAATCTTAATGATTAATGTTTTAGTCCTTCAAATATATGTAACAATAAATATAAGACACGTTCTTCAAGTCAGCTTCAAAAGAGAAAAGTTTTGAATTTGTAAAAAAAGAAATTTTGGCTCTATAATTTGTAGGGCTAGATTGTTCTCTGTTGTATATAATTGCATTTTTAAACTTTTTCAGCAATTTCACAGTACATTCACCCCATATCATCATAAGAAATTATATATAGAGAACATTAACATAAAAAATGCATCAGAATAGTAAGGAACATTAGAATAAAAGCATACACAATGGAGACACTAAGATTTAGGTTAGACACTAGGGCAAAACCCCACAAGGGGGCAAAACCCAAAAATCAATTCTTCTTCTTCTTCTTATGAATTCATCAAATGTTCAAATAAGATACAATTACAAAGTACAATAATAATAAGACATAAGTCTTTCAATATCAAACTCATTAGGCCTCCTAAGGCCAACCCTAGATCATACAGGATCCTCAAATGATGGCAACGGACAAATCTATCAAGGAGCCCTCCCCTCCACAAGACACTTGATAAGGTTGCCTCCACATCATTTAAAGTTAGCATATATCTCTTTCATGATCATATCACAGATATCACAATCATAAGGATCATTGTCTTGCATCATTGTCATAAGGACCAATGTTACTCCCATACATGAATGTCATATCATTTCCATATCTATCATTGTCATAAGGATTGCAATACATCAATGTCGCGTGACTTCCATATATAACACTGTCATAAGGACTGCCATACATCAACGTCGCATCACTGCCATATCTATCATTTCCATAAGGATTGCCATATCGACGTCATCTCACTACCATATATATCATTGTCATAAGGACTGCCATATATATCACTATCATAAGGAATGCCATATCAATGTCACATTACTATCACAAGATCTATAATCTTTTCCCAAACATCACAAGGACCAGAGATAAGGGCACATAAACCCTTGACATAGGACTGCTCAAGAAGGTTTCATTGATCTCCTAACAGGCCACATAAGAACAGGACTTGAAGGTCACATAATCAATGCCCTAACTGTAGGGGGTTAGGGCTATTTTGGTTGCTCCAAGAGGCTACTTCACTTCACTAGAACAATACCCACCTTCTCAGAGATAGGCCGCATACAATTAAGACAAAATCACAGAGAGAAGGCCACCTATAATACAAGGAGAAGGTCACAAATAATACAGAAAAAATACAAGGAGAAGGTCGCATATACTCTCAAAGAAAAAGCACCCATATTCATAGAGAAAAGGCCATATATATTCATAGAGAAAGGCTTCATATAAGCATAGAGATACGTTGCAGATATCCATAGAAAGGCTGCATATATTATAGAGAGAAGGCCGCATATATCCATAAATATACGCCATAGAATTGGGATCAGATTTCCACAAAGTTACAGTAAATGAACAATATCTTCTCAATCAGTATATTACTTTATCAATATTTGCAGCAGTAAGCTCTGCTACAGTCATCCCTTTAAGCTTTACAGAATGGGGAATCATCGTGTAGAAGCATCTTTGACTTCCTGACATGGGTTTTACAGTCTTATGCTCAATGCATTCCCGGGCCTTTGATAGCTGGTCGGCCAAATGCCTATCAGCAGTTGTCTGAGGGCCTGATACAGATCACTAAACACTAGCCATCTTGATGCATAAGCTATTAGGAGAGAAAGAGAGCTCTATTCTGCTTTTACCAGTGTTTGCTTAACACATTAGAGGAATATATCTTTTTAAGGAGGAACTAAAGGCACACTATGATATAAAGAGAATTACTTTCTCAAGCAAGATCTCAAGAACTTGTGAAGTAACATCTTGTATTCAGACAATTAGAAAAAATAATTGCTGACAGACTAGAGGCAGGAAATTTAGTTAATACAATCAATGCCCAGATTTAAGCTTCAGTTTCCACCACACTCCTAATCGCAAAGGACTCATTGTAAAGAACTAAAGAGTAGATCCTTGTTATGATCAGATGGGTTTGTATGAATCAATAATATCTTAAAAAAAACAGAGCAAATACAAAGCGAGGAAATAGAAAAATATAAAATCCAACTGAACAATAAGAGAAAGATATAGTTTCAACCCACCTTACCACTTTCGATGGCTGTCCGTTGGGGCGATGATGTGAGCGAGGCCAGGGCCTTCTACCAATAAACATCTACCTGTATTTCTATAAGTGGTGGAAGTTTGTTCCCCGAACCTATCCAGGGAGGAAAATCCTCCCCAACTGATTTCTTCGGAACTCGCCCAGTTGTCGAAGTAGACGCGAAAGTCCAATCCGCGTGACTCTGGGTATGCAAATTTTGTGAATTTGCTGCTGCTCGCCTCTTTATATAGAAAAAAATTCCAGCCCTACAAATTTAATCACGTTATTAATTTTTCTCAAATATATCAAAACTCTCAAAACCCTCCCGCCAATAGCAAAAATTTGGTACCGAATAATCAACACATCCTGTTTTCATCCAGTTTTTATTTAAATTTTAGAACCAACTATAAAAATTTGGTGCCAAAGACCCAAAAACTATTTTCCTGAACCGGTCCGGTTAAAACAACTAGTTTTCCTCTGTTCTTGGGTTTTCATATTGGTGACAAGTTTGAGTTTCATATATATTTTTAATGAAATCAACCATTCCCTCTCCCTGACTTCGACTTTTGACATACGTCGAATGTGGCATGCCGTCAAAACCTCGTCCCAGTCCTGAGAAGAACAGCTAGTTTTCCTCTCTGTTCTTGAGCTTTCATACCAGTGACAAATTCAACTTTGTTCTTTCATACCGGTGACAAATTCGACTTTCATATATATATATATATATTTTTAATGAAATGAACCCATGCCCATGTTCGACTTCGACTTTTGATATCTGCCGGACTTCAATTTTTCCAATGTGGCATGCAATCAAACGTTTTACAAATCTTCCAACAATTTTTTTTAAATAATTAAAATTTTAATTTTAATATTAATATTTAT